>JAFVLL020012781.1:0-55250 GCA_021397915.2 Tor tambroides | reverse complement strand
AAACACTGAAGTCTGGTTACACCGAAAAGCAGAGGCGGGACTTCCTGAGTGAAGCAAGCATCATGGGCCAGTTTGATCACCCCAATGTCATCCATTTGGAGGGAGTGGTGACCAAGAGCAGCCCTGTCATGATCATCACAGAGTTTATGGAGAACGGCTCATTGGACTCTTTCCTCAGGGTGAGCATTTTTGCGCCGAGTCTTAGTTTAATAATTGTGATGCAATCTATAAAACTTAATTAAAATGTAAATTAAAAAGAAAATTAGCATTTTTCATACTGTACATTATAATATTGTGGTGCCTGAATTCACATTTAAAACAGCTGATTTAATATTTAGTTTTATAAAAAATATGATTATCATGATTATCACCTTATCTGTACTGGCTAGGAATTTTTAATGAATTTAAACCCAAAATGTGTAGAGCTATGTGTGTGAACATCTCTGGGCAATGACAACTCAGTCAGTCATTTTGTTTCAACTAGTTCCTTGAAACCCTCTGAATGAACTGATTCAGTATAATAATATGGATTTCCCCACGCTAACACAAGCTCAATAATGTAAACATGACTCAAATTCCAGTTCAATCTCTCATCAGCAGGTGTGTATGCACATCAGCATGGTGAACATCAAACAAATGTTTCCTCCTAATTTCTCATGCTATCCATCAGGTAATTCTCCACAGGGTCTCTCTTTAATACCCAGCTACCCCCCTGTAGCAAACATCTACTCTCACTATTGATTCCAGCTGTAACACTGTTATAATAAGCTCAATTCTCTTCCATTCATCTCTACGGGTTGCCACACTAACATTTGCTTTAAAGCGGTCTCTTTAAAGAAATAGTTGAATCGTTGCTCTGTGGTTAGTCATGCCCTCATTTTGCATTGGTCACGCTCTCCCGGCCACGCTCTCTGCATTACAAGCGTCAGATGAGCGGGGTGTCTCACAAACTGAGCCCCCATTTGTGCTTCCGACCTATATCACAGAACACACATAGCGATCAGAAAATTGTTCTTGTTGTTTTAATCTGAAAACTCTTGAGGCCTGAGGAAACTACTTTGTATCTCTCTCCAGTTTCAAGTTACAGCATCCATCCTGCAGATGCATTTAGATGATTATCCGAGGGCCTTGGTTACAGAACAAGCATCGGGAATGAGAAGAGAACGCCGCTGTCAGCCGATGACTGGCACGTGTCAATTTGATTTCAGTGCAGAGCTGATGTGGATAAAAAAGGGGTCCGGATGCTTTGATCGCTGCTAATTGGGATCTCTGTGTGTTGCACTGAAAAAAAAAAAAACCTTATGTAAATATGTAATCTTTGGGGAAGGAATGATTTATTTTGCTCATTAGCAAGGCTTTGCCTCTGATCTATCACGAGAGAAAACTTATTTTATCCTTGACACGTAGCTTTTCGGGGTGTTAGGCTCAGGAAATGTAATTATCTGGAACAAGAAACCTTCATGATTGTGGCGTTTAAACGAAGGCGAGTAAACAGGAACCAAACGACCAGCCATTTGTTAGACATTTGAACTAAATTTATTTCTTCTCCCCACCAGCAGATCCAGCTCTCGGTAACCTCTGTAATTGTGAGGTTCTGATGTTATTTTAGCTGTTTGGCCAGCCAATTGTTTCGCTCGTGTTTATACTTGCACAGTCCACCCCATTACAGAACACACATGCCCTACCGTGCCATCGCGTGAAGAAATGACAGATGTCTGGTAATGTAAGTAGAAGTGGAAAAAAATTGCAACGAACACTTCATACATCACATTTACTCTGAGTTCAAATCACGATGCTATATAAAAACATTTGAAAAAGACTAGCTAATGTTTTTTTGCTCTCATAATGTCAGTTTGGTGGTGTGCGAAAGCTCTGAAACTCCTCAGATCTTTGTGTAGCTGCACAATTGTGTTGTTTCTTCAAGACCATCATCCATTTCTCACAGAACGCTGAATTCTTTGAAAACAAAACGCCTCTGTTGTGGCACCTCACTATGACAGCGCGTGACAACATTGTGTGTTAGTGCTGAAGCGCTAGAATATGAGTCTGATGGAGCTCTTGTAAGACAGGACTGTGAGAGAGGGAGACTCAATGCTAACCTGTCGTTCTTGCACTGATCTAACTTCCAATGTTGTTTTGTGGCGGATTAAGAAGCGAGAGAGCAAAAGGGAAAGAAACTCAAAAAGGTATGTTGTCGAAACTTTCAGAAAGAAGCATCAAAATGAAAAGTTAAGCACAACCAAATAGAACCGACAGCAAAGACGTGTCTAAGAAGAAACAGCGTGGATAGAATAATTCACATATAATCGGAAAAGAAAGAATGTTTGCTTCACTCAGACTGCAGATCCAAATAACTTTTGAATAAAACTATAGAAGAGTAAACAATAAAGTAGTATTTTAACATTTAGTATCAACTTAAATCTCATTAGATAACTTGTTATTTAAGTCATTTGGCTTTGGTTTTATTTAGTGTAAAATATCTCTAGATGATGTTTCTTTGTCAATATTTTAATTTGAATATGAGTGCTTTCTGTCTTTTTGTGCATAATTTTTCATGCTAAACAAATAATAAAATCACTACTTATACCTTATATCTGTTCTGTACTTGTTTACAGCAAAACGATGGGCAATTCACTGTAATTCAGCTGGTGGGCATGTTACGAGGGATCGGCTCTGGGATGAAGTACCTTGCAGACATGAATTATGTGCACCGGGACCTGGCCGCCCGCAACATCTTAGTTAACAGTAACCTTGTTTGCAAGGTGTCCGATTTCGGACTCTCACGCTTTTTGGAGGATGACACATCGGATCCCACCTATACCAGTGCCCTGGTGAGACGTTTTGTAATATTTGATTTGAAACGTCATGCAAACTTGTGCTTTGATTTGAGATGACTTGATGTTTATGATTTGGGTTTATACAGGGTGGGAAGATCCCTATTCGATGGACAGCCCCAGAGGCCATCCAATATAGGAAGTTTACCTCCGCCAGTGACGTATGGAGCTACGGGATTGTCATGTGGGAAGTAATGTCATATGGAGAGCGGCCATATTGGGACATGACCAATCAGGACGTACGTACCTCACCACTTACATTATCGTTACATTCAATTTGAAAGAAGTCACCAAGCCTGCAATTATTTGATCAAAAATAAAATAAAAACAGGGATGTTGTGAAATATCATTACAATTTAAAATGTCTGTTTTCTATTTGAATGTATTATAAATTTAATTTATTCCTGTGATGGAATTTTCAGCAGTCATTACTCGAGTCATCAATGCCACATGATTTTTTAGAAATCATTCTAATATGCTGATTTGGTGTCAATGTTGAAAACAGTTTTGCTGCGTAATATGCTGAATTTGGCAAAAAAATGTCTCATGATTAAAGAATTTGAATTGCTATTTTTTATACAGTTACAGAACTCTGTTTACTTTAGTAATTTATTCAATTCTTCCAATTTTCACTCCAACCTCATAACCTTTTCTAAGCTGCACATCCTCCAGCTTTACTAAGTAAAACCACCAATTTCTTATAAAAGTTTTCCAATAGAAGCACTGTGAAATGATCGTGCCAGAGGCTGTTGGTTGGTTGCCGTATGTTAGCGCTTGATAGATGAATGCAGTGCAGCAATGTTGAATCAAAGGCTAAGGTAAACAGCACAGAGAGCACATCGTAAATCTGTCCATGTGCTGCTCTGCTGTATGCGAGGCCAAACCTCAGACCCCAAACACTGCATGAGTGCAATCAGTCTTTGCAGAAACAGCCTCACCGATCATCACATCACATTAGCCTCAGAATGCAAGGATGACATAAGGATTTGCGTCAAGAAATCCCATTTTTGAGGTTTAAAAAAGAAGATAAAAGCATCTGCCAAATGACAAAATGTAAAAATGTAAATATATTTGTGTTTGTTTTGGAGAATGTATGCTTTTGGTGGCTACATCATGTGACTTTAAGAGTGTCTTCAAGCTATTGTCCTTGTATTGTGTCAAAGGGGATCATTTACTCTCACAAAAGCTACCACAGAATTTCACCTGTACTTCATACTCCTTTCCTGGTGAACAAAAAGATGATTTCACATGCAAAGCATGTGCCACGTTAAACAGTCCCTGCCCTTGAAGAAAGCTCCCATTTCTAACATCCCTCTGGGTGGCTGGGAAAAGGCAAATTATGGGTCCAGATAATGAAAATAGTTTCAAATTGAAAGTGTGAACGCTAATGCGCTAAGAGGGAGCGCAGATCTCACCAGTTATCTTATTAGCAGTTCCAGATAGCGTCGCAGTCCTCCCATCGGGTTGGCCGTTTGAGGCGCCTGAATGAGATTAATCAGGCCTTGAATGGAGTGCTGTAATGGCTACGATAATGAGCTGGGGAACAACGGGTCTCACTCGGGTCCTGCTCACGCTTTCCACTTCATGGCCTTGCATCTCGTTTCTGACCACCAAGGCTGCTTGAAGCATCCTGTTTCATTCAGATGTGACGGTACATCCATCGGCTCAGTTCATTTAAACGCTCAGTATCTGTTTTGCGCATTTAGTGACGCTACACAGTTAATTTGCTGGAGATGTATTTAAGTTTTATTTAAGTGACATTCTTGATTTCCTGTTACAACTTGCAGCACATTTTCCAAATGTACAATTTAGTCAGCGTGTATATTACAGGCCATGTGTTAATCATGTTTAATCTGACAGATGTTGCTTGATTGGAAATGAGTTGGACGGATGGGAGCCAGACTCAGGCTGAATACTGCCAAAAAACTTAGTAACACTAAGGCTGCTCTTTTTTCACATTTGATCAGAGAGGAAACACTTGTACTGCCAAATTGTTGTTATCAGCACCTTTATAATCAAGATCTATTAGCTGATTTAGGAGGTATTTAGATAGCAGCTGACTGTGACCGCTTATTTATAGTCTGTGTGTGTGTGTGTGTGTGTGTGTGTGTGTGTGTGTGTGTGTGTGTGTGTGTGTGTAAGTGTGATCATGTGTGTGTTTGTGGCCAATGACAAATGGCTTCCTTGTGTCCCCCTAAGACCCAGATAATGATCACAGTGCATTTATGAAGACTGCAGATCAATCCTCTGTCTCCTGCAGTGTTACAACCCCCCCGCCAGACGCTGGCTCATATCTGCTGCCACCTGCCTCTCACCATGCCGACAGCTCCTATCAAAACAAAGTTTTATGCCAATAAATTACATTTATTTAAAGTAAATGAATTTAAATCTAAGGCATTACACATTATGTAATGTTTGTATTACAATTCGAAGAATTAAACTTCTACTAATACTGATTATACATTTGGATTATCTTATAATGTTGCACATTAATGTTGCCCACAGACTAACACACACTGGTTACAGATGTTATGTTGTTGAATAGTTTAAATAGTGTGGCCAGCATGTGACATGGTGCTGCTTATACAGGAATCCTGAGTTCAAATCTGGCTTGTGTCATTTCCCGAAGCCATCCCTCCCTCTTTCCCGCTATCGTTTGTCACCTGTCCCTGAGACTTTTAATATACTTGGGATGCAACAAGCATAACTTTCTCCGCCCCTTTTAATAACCAGCTAGAGACCCTCACAGATCTGTGTCTCCCTCTGCAGGTCATCAACGCCATAGAGCAAGACTACCGGCTGCCCCCTCCCATGGACTGCCCCAGTGCCCTCCATCAGCTCATGCTGGACTGCTGGCAGAAAGACCGCAACAATCGGCCCAAGTTCAGCCAGATTGTCAACAACCTGGACAAGATGATCCGTAACCCCAACAGCCTGAAGGCCATGACTCCACTCTCATCAGGGTGAGTTGGAAAACAGAGTGCAGTTTGCTTGGATGATCAGAAGCAGATGAGTCAGTGGTTGTAAAACCTAGTAGACAGCATTGTATGTGAAGGGTGTTGCAAAAGATGGAAAACAACTAGGGCTACAACAACTAATTGATAATAACCAATATATACACTCTACAGCAGTGAATAATGCAATTCTGTTTCTAAAAGTGGAGGATGCAGAGTGAGCTAGTGTGGGGAAAAGCATGACTCAAGTTGTACTAAATGCCATGAGTCATATTTAGTGTTTCAAACTAAAGCATATAGTTAAATGCGTCCTTCCCTGTTATGTGCTTAAACGGATACGTCTACTGATTACTGATTACTGAATGCATTTCCTCAGCACGGTTCTGTCCTTATTTGTATATGTTAGAAAGTATTTCCATTTTGCATAAGGGTTCATCCTGACAGCAAGCAAGTCTTTCAGAGATTTCACAGAGATCACTGAACAAGCACCAGCATGTGCATCAAACAGACATCGCACAATAAAATAACAGCATAATATTTCTCGTTAGATATGAAATGTTAATTTAAATTCTACATATACCACAAATAATTGTATTTTTATGAGAGCAGTACTAGTTAAAAGACTATTGTAATGGAGTATGAATGTAATGTTCAGGGGTGTGTTTCCCAAAAGCAGCTATGGTCGCAAGTTCCGTTGTTACCAATCGAGTTCAATGGAACTAACGACTATAGTTAGCTAACGATGGTTTTGGGGAAAACATTCAGTTTTGTTTTTCTTGATTATCATTTTTAATTTAATGATGTTAACAATTTCTTTCAAATGGTAAAATTCAATTAAACTGCAAATTCAATTTAATGGTAAAATCCAATTAATGGTAAAATTAAATTTTCAATTTAAATTTTAACTCCTTTTTGCACATAAAAGTCAATTGCAAATAACCTACATAGATACATACACTATATTTGTTTTCATCGCTTTCAGATTGTACATGTTTGGAGGACACAGCATGTACAATAAAATGTTTTTAAAAAATGATTTTTTTTTTTTATTTAAATTATTTTGGGATTTTTTTCATCTGACAAATAAATAAATAATCAACAGATGAAGGGATTATAAAAATATTCATTAGTTGCAGCCCTAGAAGCAACATTACACTGCTTTCTAAGACACCTTATTTTTGTCTAAAATATAAAGCATGCATTAGTTGCAGAGTGTGCAATCCCAGAATGCATTGCAACAGCCTGTTTGCAGAGTCTGTAATCCCAGAATGCATTGCAACAGCCTGAGTAAAAAAAAAAAAAAATCCACAATGTAGATTATTTAAATATTTCTTCAAAATGATATGTGTGCGCTATGTTGGTTAATGCTTATTAGAGCCTCGTGCCAAATCAGTCACTAGTGAGGTTTCATTTCCCTTAGGCTTCTACCTAGAAGGCTTTAGACAGCAAGGCAGCTCACTTGGCTTTGAAACAGGGCGTACATTTAACACTTTGACTCATCTGACATAATTTAACTCATGCAGAGTAGTGCGCAATAGTCGTTACAATAAATCATATTTATGTAGAAAGTCACGGAGATGTTTAAACAAGTTTCTACAGTATTTAGTTTATGGAGACACGTTGCCTTTTTGGAAAGCTGTGTAGACAGAGACGTGAAACTTTACACTACGGTATGCCGTGGCAGCATCAAGGGATCATAATGACGTTTTCAGTCTAACCGTTGTACATACATAATACTGTATTGTTTGGAGAGCAGTGGAGATCTGTCCGTGTTACATGATATATGTGTGGCTACAAAAACTATTTTATTACTTGCTTTGAAGTTTCTTTTTTAAGACATTTAGTACTTAGATTAGTCTGACATCCTCGCCATTACACTGAAGTGTATATCTGTGTGCATGTGTCCTTTTGCATGTGTGTTTCATATATTAGGGGGAATTTTCTGTGCCTGACCTTTTTGCCAGACCCGACTCGCTCGCATCCTTCAAGGCATGTTTACAAAACCAAATGGAATATGACCTTAATAGAAATGTCTTTAAACAGCCTTCTTCTAATGATTCCTGTTCTGTTTTCAATCTTTGGTCAATGCTTTGGTTTTACTTCTGATACCTGTGGTAGGCTTTATTGATGCTGTGAAGTTTGTGAGTTAATTCTTTTGGCATTGAATTGCTACGTAAATAAAATCTAGGTTTGATAGATCAGATCATTATTAAAGGCTTTAGGCAGTCGTAAACTTGAAACAATAGTAAATCTGGGAGACGAAGTAACAGTGGGCAAAACTCTCATCAGATTCTTGTGGACAAATGTAAAGTGGCCTAATTTCTTCTGTCATCACGCTGATGGTGAAAGGCTTGGGTTTTGTGAGCTTCTCACCAGCTCTTTTTGCCTGGAGGCTAATACGCTACAGTAGTGTTGCTAGAAAGTACAGTCATCTGGGGACATTAATTTTTTTGAAGAATTAAGCAGGGCAGAGGATATTTTGCACTTAAATTCTTCCCTAACTTCCTTTTTTTCCTCTCCAGAGATTGAATTATATTGACCCAAGAAATAATATAGCTCAATATTCCCAAGTGTGTCACAATTGCCAAAAATATGCACAAGATTTAATTTAGTTTTTTAATTTTTTTTGCATTGATGATAATATGCCAAATAAATGTGAACCAACTGTACTTTAAGAATGTACCATGTATACTTTGAGGGGATTGTAGTGTGTACTTGGTGCTTAAAAGCTATTTTTACTGCATACATTGTGACTCATCTGTCTCTCTATTTCTTTCTCATTGCCTCTCCAGTGTGCATTTGCCCTTGCTTGACCGCAGCGTGCCCGACTTCTCTAGTTTCAACACTGTGGATGATTGGCTGGACGCTATTAAGATGGGCCAGTACAAAGACAACTTCGCCAATGGCAACTTCACCAGCTTCGACCTTGTTTCCCAGATGACCATGGAGTAAGTGCTATACCTATGAGAGAGAACAGTTTGGAAAACAGCCATGCTTTGATCACTGAGTCAGCAGAACCTCTAAGGGATCTTTGACTCTAATAGCGCTGCTGACTGTCAGTACCAAGATTTGCTCTATATTGCCCTAAGTTTTTCTGTCTATTTATTAGGGCTGCACGCTATGGTATAAAATATAATATTTTATATTAAATTATGCTACCGTTCAAAAGCTTGGGTCAGTAGGGGCCTTTTTTAATACTTTTATTCCACAAGGATGGATTAAATTGATCAAAAAGACACATGTTGCAAAAGATCTCAAATAAATGCTGTATTTTATTTATTTTCATTAAAAAAAATGTATCATGGTTTCTACAAAAATGTCAAGCCACAGAATTGTTTTCAACATTAACAATGCATAAAGTTTCTTGGGCATAAAATTAGCATATTAGAATGATTTCTGAATGATCATGTGACACTGAAGACTGAAGTAATGGCTACTGAATATTCAGCTTTGCCATCACAGGTATAAATGACATTTACAAATGACATTAAAACATATTAAAATAGAAAAGTAGAAACCCTTTATTAATAAATGCTGTTAAATGTAGTTCATAACATCTAAAACATTAAATAGAGTTAAAGACTTGAACTTTATTGTAAAGTTTTACCATTTATGACAGCCTTTTGAGGTATAATGATAAATGCACAAGGCCATATCACAATTTCAGTTTCAATGTGATTGATTATGTAGCTGTACTATTCAGTAGGGCTGCCCTGGACTAAAGATTTTTCTGGTCGACTGTTAGTCGTTCATTTTAAACATTAGTCGACGAATCGCATGTTTAATAGACCATTTAAATCATAATAATGAGCCTTTAATTGCCTATATAGCCTAATAAGTGCTCAAACGCATGCATAAAGCTTGCCACAGCACACCGGCAGAAGTACTGATTATAAATGTGTCGGGAAAAACAGTAAGGAGGCTGCATTAACATTTTTAAAAAGTTACTGATAAACTAGTGTTTTCTTTGTTTATTATATAAACTGACTCGTCATATCTGCAGTAGTGGATGTATGCATGTTTCATACGGATGACATAATCTGAGAATATTTGTTTTCCATTTGAATTGGTTCATTTGAAAGTAGACATTTCACTCGTTATAGATATATATTTTTCATGTCTGTAAGGCAAGTATACACGGGAGTTCAGAAAGACTGAGACGGCAGATAGCGCATCCTGTTGCTTTCATTATTTTACAAAAGCGGAATGTTTTGTTGCTATTGTGAGTGCATACACATAAACATAGAGTCTTTACAGATTCGAAGGATGTGTTACTCTTATCTGTATGACCAAAAATGACGGAGTATTTTAAGAGCAAGTGAGCGCACCAGCTCCTCCATCTGTCCTGCAGTGAGCGCGCTACTCATCACACTCTGCACAGACACTTGAATAGTGCACATTTTTCTAGGTTAACATTAGACTGAGTGGCCATTTAAAGTTGCTGCTACTAACATTTTTCAGATAAGCCATATTTGAGGTCAATGAATGATATGCGAGTGTTTGGATGTCCTGCCCAATGTTCTGTATTACCACATAGACCAGCCATTACTGATCTGTCCGTCACGGACTGCGTGACCTCACCACTTCCTGTGGATTTTTTTTCTGTGACTAAGCGACTAACAAAATTTTGGTCAACCAAGTCTCTTCTCGTCGACCAACGGTTAATTGACTATTAGGGGGCAGCCCTGCTATTCAGTCTCTTTATTATCCTCTTTGTCTTTTTTTTAAATTAATAATAAATTGCAGTCTGAAATGATCTCTCAGTGATTAGACACTGTATGGATTAAAATTCAAAAATAAATATAGGTATATTTTCTCATCTTTGTTGCTGACTGTTCGTCACAGTGGAAATGGGAGCCACAGCAATGTATGCTTAGATTCTCCTCACCTCAGCTGTTACCTGGCCAAACCAGACACGCCATGAAAACAAAGGAAGTGTTGTATTTTCAGAGATGCTTGGATTGTGCAACAAACAGAGGATGATAGGGATAAAGGAATTTACCAGTTACTCAATCTTGAACTAACATGCTCAGTTTACTTTGGCATCATGAATAAAGCCAGTGAATAAAAATGTGTTACTACAGCTTTATGGTATCTGCTTCTGAGTGCTCATGTTTGATCATGCCTCTTTCTGTTTGTGTGTACATAGAGACATTCTCAGGGTCGGAGTGACACTAGCGGGTCATCAGAAGAAGATCCTCAACAGCGTTCAGATGATGCGGGCCCAGATTAACCAGATCCAATCGGTGGAGGTTTGACCACACGTCCCGATTAGACTGGGAGGAGGACAAGAGGAGGAGGCGGAGGGCCAACGTGAAGGGATGGGGCGGCCACTACAGACCCTAAGCCTGATTTTCCTTCTGGACCACCTAGGATATCCACCTGCCCCCTCCTCCGAAACACTCTCGTTCTCCATCTGTGTTATCTGAATTCCCCATTAACCCCCAGACACCCTAATGGGCTCGACTCGGGAAAGCTGCGTCTGGAAAATATGGTCACAACACCTGATCGTTTAGCTTTAGCCGCCACCAATCACAGGATGACCGATCAGTCTGCCAGCAATAGGCTCCACCCCTACTTCCCTTGAATTTTCCTCTTACTTTCCTCCCATTTTATTCGTTTTTGTTTTTTTGTTTTTTTTAGTCTTCATTTTTTAAAAGAGTTTTTGTAAAGAATTTTTACAAAAAAGGAATCTATATAAAATATATAGATTGGTGTAAAATTGCAGACTGAATATGGTGGACTGAATCAAAAGGCTACCCTTTAAAAGGGCAAAGAAGAAACAGGAGATTAAAAAAACCTCACCCCACAATACATGCTTCTGAGATATTCTTTCTAATATTTTAGGAAAATCTTGAAAAGAAATACTGACTGTCTGCTCAATGGATACACAGGGGACAACCTGCGGGACCTTAATCCCTCTCCCCTCGCTGACAGCCGAGGGAAAAGTATGTGAACACCATGAAATGGGACTTCCTTTTGGCAGCCAATACTGCCTTGAAGAAAACATAAGACTTTTTTTGCAGTTTAAACTACATCAACACAAACAAACCGACAAACGGAGAAACAAAGTCAAAATAGTTATCACAGTGTTGAATTTGTGGTGCAGATTCCTCATTGCTAGGGGGGAGAAAAAAGAAATATTTTACAGATGTCATAAGAGCCTGCCAAATAGAGCATCATCCCTTTGTACCTCGTCTTGTACATATCAGATGCACTTGTGAGGTCGTCAGAACAAGCCTGATGTAGTCCAACATTTAGTTTCAATTTCAGTATTAGATGGATCTACATTGACATTTGATGGATTTTCATTCGTGTGCGTGTGCGTATATGACTTGAGGGGGTCGCCTTTATATTCTTCCTCCTTTTTGTCATGGGCTAAGATGATTTAGTTTGAAAGACGGCATAAGATATTCTCCCCCGCAAATTGTTTAGCATGTTCTTTCCTTGAACTGCTTAGAGAGAAGGACCCCGAGTGCACGTATGGTGTGGTCTTCACATCATCTACGCTCTTCTTTTACGTTTGGATCCCTGCCGTGTGTGTGTGTGTGTGTGTGTGTGTGTGCATGTGTGCGAATGTAGCACATGGAGCTGCGGAGCATGTGTGGTGCAAAACTATTATTTCACAGGAAGCTTGGATTTGATACACTTTGCAGATCACTGTGTTGATATGCTTATATTTTTGCCACCAAAACCATTTCTTTAAAAAAAAGAAGAAGATGTTTTATAATAAGGTGTTTAGGGATTTTAATATCTGATAAAGTATGCAGTTAGAGGACATTTTCCTAACAGGGAAGTGATTGTTCATTGTGAAGCATAGTTTTATATGAGAATATTGTTATTGTATGACATTTTTGAACTAGTTACAGTCACCAGTTGGGGCCAAGCTTAAATTTGCAGTTTCATAGGACATTTAAACAACAAATCACGAAGAATATCGGCTGTAAATTAGTGTGTATAGGCTTTGTTTTATTTTTTACAGAAAATACATCCCACTGTTCTCCATGGTATGGTACTTCCACGATGCTCTCTGAGATCTATCACCTCCATAGACTTAAGAACAATAAAACTCTGTATAATAATATTCTGAAGCAGAAACTTCCCCCCTAAGAGAGGTTTGTCTCAAAACTGTGTTGGATTTTAGTGTACATATTTTTTTTATGTATTGTTGAAACTGTATGGAGAGTCGCTATTGTCGATGTTTATTTTGGGCCTTTTCATTTTGTACTAGGATGGGCTGAGAGATGAGAATCAGCCGTAGAGATGAATGGGCCGGAGGCATCTTCATCCACGCTGGAGTGTGAGCGAGTGTTTGTACGTGCAGGTACGGCCATGTACCAGCATTGAGGTCACTGTGGTTAACAATATACTTCTTGCTCAGCTGACGAGGGGCCTGCTTTATTCCATAACCTCAGGGTTGACATGCATCTGTGTTAAAAACATGCAGTACTGTGAGGTCAGTTCAGTCCATTGGCTGAATCTCAGAGAGCTGATGAAGTACTAATCAGATGGTGTTGACCGTTCTCTGTTCTTCCCATTACATAATGCTTCCATTAGAATGAAGACTCGGTCATTCAGTGTTTGGACATGAAAGCAACGTTCAGCAGACAGGCCATCCCAGGTGTGAACTCTTGAAATACAAAGCGATAAAGGCTTGAGAAACGACCATGTCTACTTTCCTCTGTGTCCAGAAAGATGGTAGGATTTTACTTTCCTTAGAGCTTGACATACTAAATGGCCCTTAAGTTTTAGCTCTCAGCTTTTCAGTCGTTCTTGGTAACTTTTTATCACCAGCAGGAGGATACAGGGAGAAAGGAAATGAATCTGGGCTTAGCACCTTGTCCTAACCAGCAATGTGTAATTTGTCCTTCCACACTGAAAGCAAAACTTCAGCGCAGCGCAATCACAGCCAGTGCTTAATATGCAATTACATTATTGTTCAAAAGTTTGGGGTCGGTAGGACAAGTCTCTCAAGCTCACCTTATCAAGGCTACATTTATTTGGTCAAAAATACAGTGAAGACAACATTATTGTAAAATATTACAACAAAAACATTTATTTTAAAATGTAATTTATTCCTGTGATGGTAAAGCTGAATTTTCAGCAGCCAATACTCCATCTTCAGTTCACATGATCCTTCAGAAATCATTCTAACATGCTGATTTGTTGGTAAATTTTTTTTATAATTTTTGAAGAAAAAAACAAAACAAAACAAAAAGAACTATACAAAAACAGTGTATTTTTGTGTAAACCATGATAGGTTTTTTTTTACAAAACATTTAGTCTTTACAGTCACTTTTCATCAATTTAATGTGTGCTTGATGAATAAAAGAAATAATTTTCTTCAAAAAAAAAAAAAAATCTCAACCCCAAACGTTAGAATTATAATGTATGTTGGTGGGGCTGTCAAGCTGCTATAGAAATGAATATCAAGAAATTGACGTTATGTTCTTTCCCTTGCAGGGCATAAAATGATTTTAAAATAAAAACTAACTGAAATAACAGATTATCAAATTAAATACATTTTTGTTTTATTCTGTTTTGCAATTGACAAAATATTCTTTATGAACAAAAACAATTAATACATGTAAAAATCATACCATTTTCATGGTCATATGTGACACCTCAGTCGCTTTCAGCAGCTGGTTGGGACAAGGAGCGAGTCAGAGAGGTGAGAGACAGATTGAGAGTGAGGAATGTTCTCACATCATAAAACTTGAGCAGTGATGGTGCCAGCAGCCGCCTTTACCTGTCTGTCCAGCACATCCTCTCAATATTTAATAGCTTCTCAGTGTCACTGCTTCACTGTGAGACTAAGGTTCTGAATCCCTCGTCTTCCTCAGAATAACACTGCTTCTGCTTCACCCTCCTAGGACAATCACTGTCACTCAAAGCTCCAGCACACATTCCGGGATCCACACACACATTGCTGCTGTACGTCTGCAGAAGTTTAGACTCTCATGGCAGTAGCTCAGCAATATTTAGAGGTGCTGCCCACAAGTTACAGCGTGTTTTAAATCAGCCTAACAGCACAGGATTAACAGAGCTTTGAATGAAATGCAGTGCTGAAGGGATATCCTGTGTTCCTGATCCTCATCTTCTTTTCCTTCCAATGAAATGTGTCGTAAGTACAGTTTCACGGGCCTGCGCTATTTGCGAAAAGACGGTTTTCTTGCAGCTTGGCGCTGATGATCACATGAGTTTCTGGCACTTTGCAGTGAGAGATCCGAAGGAACATTAACGACCAATGAGCCTTTCTGTTTTAAGATATTGGTATGTTGAAAGATTATGACATGCTTGACATTTGCTACGCATTTTCTTCAGCAAACCTGTATTTACATAGAAATATTTCATCACGGCGGTCTTATGTAATTCTGTTTTTCCACTGCATCTTTAACCGCTCAAGTTTGTTTCTCGGTAGGGGACTAATTACTTCATACGTCTCCCTCTCTCATTTGTCGTTTCACAGAACACTACGTAGACCACAGACAAATGAGACGTGGCGTCTAGAGAGTGTGAAAGAATGTCATGCTGAGTGATTTAAGCACTTCTTATTGTTTTTTTCACATGGATTATCACCTTGAACGCATAGTTTCTACCACAACACAGCTCTTTTTTTCATACGAAGTGCTGGGAAAGATGGTACATGGGCATTTTTTAATACTCTGAGCCCTTTTGGTTCAGATGGCTTGTGAAAATAGCCAACAAGCTGCCGTTATGTGGACATGCGAACTGCAAATGTTCCTTCTGGCAAGCAAAAATGTGATCCCGTGCACCATTTAAAGCTTTTTGTTGAAAGCTGGGTGACAGCAAGCTGTGAACAGCATATGCTCGCAGCTACCGCCGGAGCGTAATACCAATGCAAAACTGTTATTATGATGATTATGTGCGATTGTGAACGTAAATACAAGCTGGCTCTGGCTCGCTCTCATTGGTCCATATTTCTGCCTGCATCCTCCAAATATGGTGGGACGTTCTCGAATAGAAAATGGCTCCCCGAACAGAGCTGTAGTGCTTGTAGGGCTGCAGCACCCTCTGGTGTTAGGAAGGCAGTAGTGCATTCGTCCCCATGTCTCTCAGCCCTGCTTTTCATTACAGGGCGGCAGACCTCTCTCTCTTGCGCTCGAGCCGAAATAGAGCACTGCCCACCTGGACCACTGTGACAGAGATGGGAGGTCCTGTTTCACTGTATAAAATGTACATTTGACTGTAACCCTGTGAATGATGTAACAATTTCATTATTTGTAATATTGTTATTGGTTTATTTTCTAAAAATTGAAAAATGCCCAACTTGACTCTCCTCATTAAAACATGAAATGAGATAGAACTGTTATACAGCGTTCAGTGGTTTGTGTGTGTGCGTGATAGCCTCAGTGTTTGTTTTCCTGATAGCACATTGCGCCAGTGCTGCCAAAGTCATGGGCTGAATTCCCAGGGAACGCTTAATACTAAAAATCTATGGACTGAATACATTGTAAGTTGCTTCAGATAAAAGTGGCTACAAAATATTTAAAGAAATATTCCAAGTTCAGTACATTTTCGCTCTGTTAACAGTGTTTGTGGCCTAATGTTGATTACCACTTGTCCCTTATTTTATTTAAAAAAAAAAACCTACTGATTCAAAAAAAAAGATTGTAAAATGTCTATTTAATGTAATAAAAAAAATTAAATAATGAAAGTAGATAAAAGCTAAAAGAAAACATTTTCATCATGAACGATTGCGCTATCTTCACATGGACCAATAATATTTCTGTTACCTGACTGGCAAAATGTCCAATCTACAGCATTTATGGTATAATAATATGATTACCACACACACACACAAAATACATTTTCACACATCCCTCATTTTCCTTAAAAAAAATATGGATTTAAAAAAAATTGTAAAATGACAGTTGGCTTTGCTTTTTGTTTTTTTCTACACTAAAATAAAATTACCGAACTTTTGTGTAAAAAAAAAGGGGGGTTGCACTGAAGTACCGAATAGTGCCAATCCATAAACATTAAAGGGTTAGTTCACCCAAACATGAAAATTCTGTCATTAATTACTCACCCTCATGCCGTTAGAAAGAAAACAAATATAATGACTTTATTCCCCGACAGTCCTCCACCATTATCGACACATGCGCGTGGTGCTGCTGACGTAGAACACGCATGCACCTTGTTTACAAGCAGAGGAAATCAATGTGCATGCATCGGTAATGGCGGAGGACTGTACCGGAAGAGAAGAAATCGTTGAATAAAGTCATAATTTTTTGTTTTCTCTGCGCACAAAATTTTCTCGTAGATTTGTAAAATTACAGTTGAACCACTGATGTCACATGGACCATTTTAATAATGTCCTGTGCCTTGATTGTGGTAGGACCCTTGCTGTTTATGGAGGGTCAGAGAGCTCTCGGATGTCATCAAAAATATTTTGTATTCTGAAGATGAACAAAGGTATTGTGGGTTTGGATGACATGAGGGTGAGTAGTTAATGACAGAATTTAAAATACCTGCCACCATGACAATGCAATAAACCTTATAAAATAATTGAATCAGCTTTAATTCTTTTAAATGCATTGTCTGGACTGTAATGTAGGTTCTTGTATAAAATAATTGCTTTGGCCTCATTCACTTGTGTTGTAAGTGCCTCAACATCACCTCAATTTTTAAAAGAAATCAAGGGACAACATTACTGAGTGGTAAATAAAACAAAGATGACTGTAGTACATTTTACAAGAAAACACTTTCTGCTTTCAATTTCAACAATTCCGTGTTTGCGGTTTCTTTGTAATCGTTTGTGAAATTACTAGCGATTTCTGAGTGTGTACTGAACCTGAAATGTTCCTTTAAATGTTTAAAGATCCTGTTGTTTTATTTTCCCACTCATTACAGTCTCGCCAACTTGCTAAACTGAGGTAAAATTACCCTGAAGACAGGAGTAAATTGAAATACCTTTTTATAAAGTTCACATTGAAGGCATTTATACGCCCCAAATCACTCCTCACAGGACCGGCCTTTATGCTGCAGCCTTTGTGCTGATGTTCCTGTGGGGTGTTTGGGTTTGTCTGCGCTCCCCCTCCTGCTGTTCCCTCTGACCGGATCCCAGTGTCTCCTCACAGCTCGCCCCGCTTCGGAGGCCTCGTTAACGGGCCAATGTGTGAAAGCCCCACGACCTCTCGCTGACCTCGCCGAGACTGGCATGCGAAAAAAAACGCAGCCCCTGCGAGGAGAAGTGGGAGTTCAGGAGTTCAGTGCGCAACCCGCTGGCAATCCAACAGTTCTTCTCGTCTAATCCCGACCGCCTTTGCTTCCCCCTCCTTTACGCCCTGTTAACCACTGCCACCACGGGCTCAGCGGGAACAGCACCAGCGCCAGACCCTCAAGAGAACACGACCAAAACCCCGACGATCATCTTTCACTGGAAATGCACATGAAAGTGACCGGACTCGACGTGAAATATCTAGATGAACAGAAACGCCCTTTGCTTTTTCGTTCGTGGTCATGACGCTGGTGGTGCTTGCTAACCGGAATAGTTTGCGCCGCTCACACATCATTGCTTTTGAATCCCATTTTTAAAAGATCACGCTGTGGTCATGCTAAGGAAATACGGAAACTACAAATCTATGTAAACAGTGGCCACGTGAGCCGCTAATGTTCATTGTTCCACATATGTGATCTGCAGATATTTAAAAGAGTATTAGGTCAATCAAAGTGCAATCAGTGAGCTTTCCAGGCCGTGGCATGTGCAGCTAACTGCTGCCACGTCGTACTGTGAATATCCATCTATCGCAAGTAAAAGCGGATGGTTTGTTCTGGCTTTGGTCTGGTCGTGTGTATTTTAGTTGAATCATCCCACGCTGGGAAGACTTGCTTCCACATCCCTAACATTTCTCATATTTGCACTCTGTCAGTACAAATATTATACAGTCAAATATTAGAAACGCCATTCAAATGAACCATTGCAGGGAATCGATACAGTGTGAGCAGTTCAAAAAGACCACTTGAGCTCACGATGACAGCTTTTCACATCAGGAAAATATTACTCATTTCGAATCATGTTGTGTGAAAATATAAACAGAAGTATAGCCTTGATAGGAAAGTCTAAGTTTTCATCTCATGCCGTAAAAGTAATAATTCATGTAAATATTGAAATTTCTATCTGTAAAAATACTACAAAAATAATATGGGGTGAAATCACATTTAAAGCTATATATAATACAGATTTGACTAAATATGTACAGAGAGAATGATATTGGAGAAGTTGTAATATTTTAAAAATATTTTTCTTAAGCATTGTTATTGTTAAAATATCTACATATTCTAAAAAATATTTCTTATTTCCTTGGCAATGTTTTGAGAAAAAAACTAGTAAAGTCTTTATTTCATTCAAATTTGAATCTCAGATAAACTGATCTTTGTTTTAAAGATTATTTTTTTTTAAAAAAAAAATTGCTGTTAAATGCACTGGAATGTTAATTTGAAAATAATACTTAATGATTCCATGACAATTCGTATTTTGTAATTATTTCTTAAAATTCAGATAGTTGATCAAATGATGCTTACTGTATTACTCTCCTTTGATGTTTATATAAATGATAAATGATGTTTACTGTGACCTTACTCTCCTTTTCTTATTAACACTTCAATTTTGTAATTATGTTTTGAAAAAGACTTGAGCATTTTTAAACAGGTCACTTTCACACGGTTCTTCATCATTAGGACAGTTATGACATGAATACTGGTCAGGTGTGGGAGCTTTTTGCCAGACTGCTGTCTAAGTGTAGATTCAGACTGCAGGAAACGGTGTGTGAGAGCAGCTGCTTACATAAGGAGACCCAAATTCACCCGTACTCTGAATGTTCACTTGGAGTGTGTACTTGGGGACATTTGCCAGAAATTAAACTCATTTATATAAGGTAAATTCATGAGGTAAGTTATTATTATTTTTTATGTATTATTATTTTTGTTTTACCTCCCTTGCTCTTTTTTTTTTTTTTGGTGTCACGATGTGCAATTTGTCCAACATGTACAGTATATAATTTTTTTAAATCATAGTTTGTTCTTTTTTTTCTGTAAATAGATATTATTGTATTATTAAATATGTATTATTATGATTATTATTATTATTATTTGTTGTTGTTGTGTGTACAGTGACTTTTGAAAAGCCACTAAATTAATGACAATGGTGATGATTATCATTATAAAAAAAAAATACCAAAAATTATGTTTGAAACTAATACAAAGGCAGTGTGTGAAGATATTATTTAAATATTTTTAGAATTCGATTTTTCAAAAAACTTTGTATACATGCATGCGAATGTGAAAAATAAGAATGATTTTACCACGGTCATTAAATATTGCAGTGCTTGCATTAAAAATTTCAGCGGTGTACCAGAATTTTCCAGGCCTGCTTTTTTGCCGTTAGCAGAAAGAAAATAGCTGTGCAAAAAGGTTTCCCAGTCATAATATAATTCAACGTAATAAGTATGCATGTAATAATACACTACAGTGCAGTAGAACACAGTCATTATTTATGTTATATACCATTCAAAGCATAAATTATTCACAATATGTTCTTTTTTGAATAGTGCGTTTAAGTGAATTATTGAGCAGTTGGATGTTTTTCCATAATTGTTTTAGGCAAAAACCAATTCCAACCAGATCTGTAAATGGTCAATTCTTATTTCAGTAGCAGTAGTCGTCAACAGAAGCAGCAAATGCTCTTCAGGCTTTATGTGGAACAGAGCCAAACTATTTGTTTCCATTTTACTGTACATCATGGATAGAATTAGGATACACACAGGCGCAAATTAAGATGTATTTAAAGAGGTCTGCCGTTTGCTGTTTCAAAGCACATTCCTTTTGAGAGACACCATTTTTAAACACTTAAATCCTGAAAGAGCTTTGATGGTGCTCTGAGATAGATGATCTGGAGCTCCTCCACCCCACAGTTACCAGAGATCATCGGCACATCTCTAACTTTAACCAAAGACCTGAGCCTTTTGAAGGTCTGTGGAGGAGCTTAATCCAAAACAGAGATCCGAATGCTTTGCAGATTTGTCCCAGACACACACAATTTGCCAGCCAGAGAGAAAAGGGAGGCAGAGAGATACAGTACTGGGATGATGATGTTCATAATAACTGAATTATCTTTTTTCTAAGACAGAAATGGAGAGGAATGGAAACTATACTATGAGAATGAAAATATGCCAGTGTTCAGCACATGTGAATCATTAAAAACCAAGGTAAGGGACTTATTAAAGCACTTTAAAAAGGATGGAAAGACGTCTACTGGTATTAAAGAAAACAAAGTGACTTGCTGTGTGATTTGTGTATAACTTAAGACTCATATCATATATACATATATATTCTAAGAATGATTTCAAATGCAAGTGTCTGCAAGTCAATAACATTAGATTTTATGCTAGAAATGAGGGAATGCT
Organism: Tor tambroides; assembly: GCA_021397915.2. NCBI lineage: Eukaryota > Metazoa > Chordata > Actinopteri > Cypriniformes > Cyprinidae > Tor > Tor tambroides. The sequence continues at coordinate 34,034 of JAFVLL020012781.1, read as the reverse complement.
AGGGTGTCCGGGGGGAAATTTAGAGGAAAAACAAACAAAAATAAATAAATAAAAAATCACGTAAAACTATTTTTAAAGAAATATCACAAAAATATTTATAAATATATTAATAAATGTTTAAAATAATGCTGTAAAATGATGAATTGTGATTAATCACATCCAAAATAAAAGTTTTTGTTTACATAATATATGTGTGTGAACTGTGTATATTTATTATGTATATATGAATACACACACATGCAGTATATATTTTGAAAATGTTTACATGTATTTACATGTATATATTTCTATTATTTCTATTACAGATAAATATATTTAATATATCAACATAATATTTTTTCTTAAATATATACATGTATGTGTGTGTATTTATATAGGCATAATAAATATACACAGTACACACACATATATTAGACAAAAACTAATCAAACTGATGCAATTAATCACGATTAATCATTTGACAGCACTAAGATTAACTAAATAAATTAAATGTTTAATTTTAAATAAGTAAATAAAGAAGATCCTGCACACTATAAGTCCATGCTAAATATAGAAATTTATTACAAAAAACAGTGACGTTTCGGTCCACTGACCTTCATCAAGCTTGAAGGTCAGTGGACCGAAATGTCGCCGTTTTTGTAATAAATTTCTATATTTAGCATGGACTTATAGTTTGCGGGATCTTCTTTATTTACTGGATTCCACATCGTTGTTGGAGTTTTTTCTTACGCACCTGTTAATTGCTCAGGTGTGCTGAGTTTGTGTTGATTTAATTTTAAATGAGTAAAATATTTATTTTTAATAAATACTAACAGTCCAGTACTTTGATGAGAAGGTAAAAACATAGTAATGTAATATAAATATTGTTAACTGATATTTTACACATTCATAATATTCATTTTTACAGTATAAAATAGGTCTTTACAAATTAAATAAGGGTCTGCACAGGAGTGCCAGGGGTTCATGGAAAAGTTAAGAAAAAAAAACAATTGTTTAAAACAATTTAAAAATAATAATAATTCTTATTTATAGATATTTAAATATTTTAAATAAATAAAATATTTATTATAAATAAATACATCTAAGCTAAATTGTTCTAAAACTGAAATTTTATTAATTGGCACTCCATCTAATGTTAATAAGTGCCGTAATTTTAAACTTTCAGTTGACAATACCCAAATATCTCCTGCCCAGGTTATTTAGGTGTGATTTTTAATGCTCAGCTGACTTTTAATTCTCGCATTAGACCCTTTCTTTCTAGGCCTGATGCTGAGAGGCTTATTCATGCCTTCATCACATCAAGGCTCGATTATTGTAATTCTCTCTTTGTGGGTTTACCAGCATATTTCGTTAAGTATATACAAAACTCAGCTGCACGTGTTTTGATTTTGATTTTAAAACTTTGATTTTAGCCTATAAAGCAGTGCATGAGTTGGCTCCAGATTACATTTGTGACTTGGTTACTCTATCCACTCCCTCTCGTTCTATTCACTCTGCTGGTTGTCTCTCTCTGTATCAGCCTCGTTGTAAATTAACGAGGGAGGCTTTTTCTATAAGTTATGGAACTCATTACCTGCGTTTATTAGGAATGCTGCTTCTTTGGATTGTTTTAAGAAACTTCTTAAGATGCATCTTTTTAGTAGTTTCTAATTTAAGTTTACTACTGTGATTCTATTTTTTTTATACATTATGTATATTTGTTTTGATTTGTTATTTTGTTTTATACATGTAGTGCTTTGAGTTTGCGAAAAATGCATTACAAATAAAATGTATTGTTATTGTTATTATTATTATTATTATTACTACATCTAACAGTACAGTTCTTTGGTGAGTAAGGAAAACATAACAATGTAACTGTAAATATTTTTTTCAGATGACATTTTACACATTCATAATATTAATTTTTACAATATAAACTGGGTCTGTATACATGAAATGAGGGGCTGCAAGCAAGGGCTAGGGGGTCCATGGAAATGTTGAAAAAATATATTTACAAAAATTAAAATTTTATTCATAAATGAATATTTTAAATAAACAAAATATTTATTAGAAACAAATACATCTAACAGTACAGTACTTATGTGACTATGGGAAACCAATACAATGTTTGTTTTTTTTCCAAATAATATTTTACACGTTCAAAATATTAATTTTTACAATATAAATTGAGTCTTTGTGCATGAAATGAGTGTGAGGGGGTTAATGGAAATGTTTAGAGGAAAAACAACAAAAGTATATAATGTAATATAAATAAATAAATGGATCTAATAGTATCTGAGTAATTAAAAAAAAAAAAACGTAAAATTTGGGTCCGTACATGAAAATATATAGCTGCCTTTTAAATTTTAGGAGGGGGATGATCATATTTGGTTTAAAACTCTTAACACCAGATTTCATTGTAGGCTGCTACTGCGGTATAAAATAACTTTACATTAATATTTATTGCACATGTAGACTTACACACTTCAGAGAACAAATTCCTCCACGGTCAACATGGTTGTGTGTGTGTGACCTGCTGACTGACCTATTTAACACTGTGAACTGTGCAGTGTGAGGTACGTTCCTCTAGAGCGTTCCTATAGAGCGTTCCTCTAGAGGCGACAGCGTCACGTCTGACCTGCTGAGTTTGACCTACTTAAAACTGTGAACTCTGGGTCGTGAACATGCGCACATTCATTCAGACTGCAGAGAGAGAGAAATCCTGACACATAGGCCTACTTCAGTCTTTAATGCCCTTCAGATGTATTCACAGCACACATGCCCTGCAGCTTCATTAAAGTCTTCTCTGGCACTAAATTGTTTTCATTATGCCATCTGCCACCCTGAAAGAAAAATAAATAGATGGTGGAGTGAGGGGGAAGGAAAAAAATGACAAACGACACAAAAAAAGGTACTCTGTCGCCATCTAGTGACGATTTGTGGGAAATATATCAAGGCAAAGAAGAAGAGTAAATTGTGGTAATTTTTTATTTAGCATTTTGTTGGTGAATATGTGTTTCTTTTATATACTATTATATGCTGTTAACCAACCAATAAGACAAAGATGAATAAAACGTCTTGAAGCTAAGCTGCTTCGATTTCTGCTTTGTGTGGCATTGCTTAAAAAAAGAAACTGTGAATGATTTATGCTATGCCTCTAAGAACATCTCTTCGACTGCTCACCCTGTTACAATTTCTGAATGCTATATACAGTGAAGGTTAAAAATCATATGCTCACCAAGGCTGCATTTATTTGAGTTAAAAAAAGTTACATTTAAAAAATTACAATTCAAAATAACTGTTTTTTTTTGTGCTTAATAATCTTGCATAATCGATGAAACACTACCATTCAGAAGTTTACTTTTATTCAGCAATGATGCATTAAATTGATCACAAAAGTGACAGTCAAGACATTTATAATGTTACAAAAGATTTCTATTTCAAGCTGTTCCTAAAACTTGCTACAACCCGAATTCCGGAAATGTTGGGACGTTTTTTTAAATTTGAATAAAATGAAAACTAAAATAATTTCAAATCAAATGAACCAATATTTTATTCACAATAGAACATAGAGAACATAACAAATGTTTAAACTGAGAAATTTTACAATTTTATGCACAAAATGAGCTCATTTCAAATTTGATGCCTGCTACAGGTCTCAAAATAGTTGGGACGGGGGCATGTTTACCATGGTGTAGCATCTCCTCTTCTTTTCAAAACAGTTTGAAGACGTCTGGGCATCGAGGTTATGAGTTTCTGGAGTTTTGGTGTTGGAATTTGGTCACATTCTTGCCTGATACAGGTTTCCAGCTGCTGAAGAGTTCGTGGTCGTCTTTGATGTATTTTTCGTTTAATGATGTGCCAAATGTTCTCTATAGGTGAAAGATCTGGACTGCAGGCAGGCCAATTCAGCACCCGGACTCTTCTACTACAAAGCCATGCTGTTGTAATAGCTGCAGTATGTGGTTTTGCATTGTCCTGCTGAAATACACAAGGCCTTCCCTGAAATAGATGTTGTCTGGAGGGGAGCATATGTTGCTCTAAAACCTTTATATGCCTTTCAGCATTCATAGTGCCTTCTAAAACATGCAAGCTGCCCATACATGTATCTTATGCACTTATGCACCCCCATACTATCAGAGATGCTGGCTTTTTGAACTGAACGCTGATAACACGCTGGAAGGTCTCCCTCCTCTTTAGCCCAGAGGACACGGCGTCCGTGATTTCCAACAAGAATGTCAAATTTGGACTCGTCTGACCATTTTCCAACACTTTTCCACTTTGAAACAGTCCATTTTAAATGAGCCTTGGCCCACAGGACATGATGGCGCTTCTGGACCATGTTCACATATGGCTTCCTTTTTGCATGATGGAGTTTTAGTTGGCATCTGCACATGGCACGGCGGATTGTGTTTACCAACAGTGGTTTCTGGAAGTATTCCTGGGCCCATTTAGTAATGTCAATGACAGAATCATGCCGATGAGTGATGCAGTGTCGTCTGAGGGCCCGAAGACCACGGGCATCCAACAAAGGTCTTCGGCCTTGTCCCTTACGCACAGAGATTTCTCCAGTTTCTCTGAATCTTTTGATGATGTTATGCACTGTAGATGATGAGATTTGCAAAGCCTTTGCAATTTGACATTGAGGAACGTTGTTTTTAAAGTATTCCACAATCTTTTTACGCACTCTTTCACAGATTGGAGAGCCTCTGCCCATCTTTACTTCTGAGAGACTCTGCCTCTCTAAGACATCCCTTTTATAGCTAATCATGTTACAGACTTGATGTCAATTAACTTAATTAGTTGCTAGATGTTCTCCCAGCTGAATCTTGTACAAAAATCCTGAAAAAAAGTATCACGGTTTTCGCAAATATATATTAGCAAAAACTGTTTTCAACATTAATGATAATAACAGCCTTTATTAATGATTGAGAACCAATAATAATTTATAATAACTGAGCAGCAAATCAGCATATTAGAATGATTTCTGTGGGATAATGTGACCCTGAAGTCTGGTGTAAAGGAAAACAAGACTGTTTTACTGTACTTTTTGGTCAAATAAGCCTCGGTGAGCATAAGATATTTCTTTCAAAAACATAAAAAAAATCCTAAATATTATTGACACATTTATAGCATTTACACTTTACATCATAACAAATTGAAATGTCTAATCTGTCCAACGAAATGCTCTGTGTGTGTGTGTGTGTGTGTGTGTGTGTGTGTGTGTGAGCGTACGTGTGTACCTGGTATTCATCACGTTATGGGGGCCAAATGTGTGTGTGCGCGTGCGTGTGTTTCAAAATCCAAATTTAAGCCTGCGTCCCAATGTGCATACTATCCGTCCTAAATTCTATGTGATATTAGTAATTTCCAATACTATTTAGGACAAATAGGGTGGATAGTATGCACATCGGGACGCAGGGTGTGTTTGCAGTCAATATAACAATGGCTACTTTGACCAGCAGATGGCAGTATTGTCTTCATTGTTCACTGAAAGCACCTTTGTTCTTTCCTTGGGTCTGGACTGACTCACAAAACTAAGATTAGTAATTGGTAGTAAAAGGTGCAGTTTTTGTCTTTAATTATCTATAACTCTAATTCATTTTCCAATTCACAATGCATATCAGTGAATTTATGATTACATAAACACCAAAAATCCTCATGCGCTCAAGGTCTCAGTAAATCCAACTCATCATCTTTTAGTAAGACCCGTCCTGCTCTGTAAATTTTCGAGTAAATCGAATCCACAGAAGAAGAAGGGATGTTCTCTGAAGCATGGCAGAGGCATCAGTCACACACAGTTTATTTTAAAGCAATACCACACAAAGCAAAAGTCTGCATTTTCTGCATTTTCAGTTTATCTTTAAAATATCAATTACAGTATGCCATGAATTTCTATAAGTTTAATACTTTGATTCTTTCATTTTTAATGCTGTGCTTCAGTTACTTTGCTGATTGGGCACAAAACCGAGGCTGTGTGTGAACACGATACCCTGAGCTAGCTGAATTGATTCCAGAAGGGTGGACTGTGTTGAGATGTGGTCTGGACGCTTCAGTCACAATCCACCCCTCATCCATCAATCCCAAAAGCTTCCATAACAGATGGAATCACTCATATACTAATCAGTTTTATGTTGATGAAAGGCAAATCCATCTGCACTCCTCTTTTAAATCATTTTTTTTCTATATCCCTGTTTTTTGCTAGTTTGAATGATGGCCGAGTGGCTTCCATGGAGGAATGGCCCCTGTTGGAGCCGTTATCTGTGGCATTATTCTGGCAGAGCGATGGGCTGGACCCTGGAAGGGACAGCTGAGTCATTTGGCAGAGACCGGCGAGCCAATTGGTCAGGGAAGTTATGAGGACAACACTAGATTTGTGACCACCTTACAGCTCCGTTTCCCCTCAGGAAGCACAGCCAGCGGGTCAGGAATGAATTTCAAGGCAAAAATCATTACCAGCTAATAATCTTCACCTAATGTATAGCACTCTGTGTTGTTTTATAGCTAAAATAAATCACGATAAATGACAATGTTTTCTTGTTGATTTGTAACTATATGAAGCAAAAACAATGTTTTGTGGTTTGAGGGGGAACAAAATCATGTTTTTGTAGCTCACAGCCTCTTATTGTTTTCCTCAGGCTCAACTAATCGGGCAAGCATTGTGGATTCGAATTCCAAGTAATGTGTAAGTCACTGAAAAGCCATATTCAGAACAGCACTGGCACTTGAATCACTCCGTTTGTCAGTATTTGTTTCTATGTTGTAGAATATTTAGTGACTCTTTCTGTAGATTACAAGGTTTTGCCAGTAGGTGGCGACAAGTGAGCGAGCCATTGAATCATTCAGTCCACCGATTCGCTCAAAAACATGCAAGCTAAAATATGTGACCCTGGACCACAAAACCAGTCTTAAGTCGCTGGGGAATATTTGTAGCAATAGCCAAAAATACATTGTATGGGTCAAAATTATCCATTTTTCTTTTATGCCAAAAATCCTTAGGATATTAAGTAAAGATCATGTTCCATGAAGATATTTTGTAAATTTCTTACCATAAATGTATCAAAACTTAATTTTTGATTAGTAACATGCATTGCTAAGAACTTCATTTGGGCAACTTTAAAGGTGATTTTCTCAATATTTAGATTTTCTTGCACCCTCAGATTCCAGATTTTCAAATAGTTGTATCTCTGCCAAATTTTGTCCGATCCTAACAAACCATACATCATTGGAAAGCACATTTATTCAGCTTTCAGATGATGTATAAATCTCAATTTTGAAAAATTGACACTTAAGACTGGTTTTGTGGTCCAGGGTCACATATGTGAAAACTCCTTACAGACTGACTTACAAAATTAAAACTCACTCACTACAACATTTAAACTAAAATAAAAACACATATGTATGACCACCTTTATAAATTACTCATTGAATCATTCATTCAACCGACTTATTCAAAACACTGATTTATTAAAAGACCAAAACAAATGACTGAATCAAAATGTTTCATTCAGGAATGCCATTACTGTGTATTTGGAAATATTTTTGTTTGTGGATCAGTTAGAAACTGCGATATTGTGTCTAAAACATAAGTCACTTGTTTACTGAACTCTTATATATCACTCGATTGCCCAGGATGACTGCAGGTGTGACACTGCTAAATTACAACGTAATTTCCTGTAAATTCATAATATAATTCCTCTGTAAAACTTATAGCAAAGACTAAGTTTACGTTAAAGACATGACGTAAAAAAGAAGATGTTTCCTACAAGTTTTGACTGATATAGATGATGTTCAGATCCAAAACTGTTTGATTTAAAATGAAATTTGGAGGCAGTTCTATCTCATATAAGCTTAAAACTCAGAATCGCACACGGCATCCTACTCTTGTTTCACAGTACTTATCTGAGCACAAACAGTCAGACACAGCTGTTCTCTTCACTTCAACAGTAAAATGGCTGTCACATATCAGTGAGTTCTCGCCCTCACAAGCTGTTTCCGTGTTTTGCACTATCAGGGCCTGTTCCTACAGTTGCTGCTGCCTGGATCCACACATACACTCACCAGAGAGACCATATGTTTGCAGGTACAGAGGCAGATCTGCATTAATTGCTGACATTGTTCAGTATAGTCACATTTATGAGTTATGTAAAGGGTTTAATCATATAGGTGTTCTCCCTGAGAAGGGTAAGTAAATGTGTGCTTCACAGGCATAGCCTACTTTTTTATTGTTCACACACAATCATTCTCATGATATTAGATTACGCATAAATGATTTAATATGATAGTTTACTATTTATTTATTTAAAAAGCTCTGGTGTGATGTATTGATCTGAGAATGTCTTGGAAATTTTATATATTCACATCTATCTGTCTAGATAGATAGACAGATAGATAGATAGATCTGTTTGGCTAATTGACCCTTTGCAGGGAGCTTGACCAATTAAAACAACATTTTTTTCCAACAAACAAACCAGACAGGCGAGTAGATTAACATCGGTGGACTTGAAAAATGGTGTACTGATTGAAAATAAATTGAAATAAAATACCCTCTGATGTTCATTCATGTTTATTTCATGCTATAACTAGTAAAGATGAAGAGATGATCAGTTCATGTGGCGCTTGAACTGAGACACTACAGCGATCTGTCACGACACACACCAAATTGCCACAAAACGGTATTTATTGTTTGAGTTTCTTACAAAATAACAAAATTTGGGGTCAAATTGGACTGGCAGTGTTAAAATGAGTAGATTCAAATTCTATTTTTTCTTTTAATAAACCAAAACTGGAGCCATACAATGCATTAGTGGACATAATATGCATTTGTTTGCATTTTCTCTTGTGATCGTTAACAAGTTGCACTAGAATATAGTCATAGTTTGAGAGTTATGTGCTGGTAAAAAAAATTTTTTTTACCATACTTTTGTTGGTTTTTGCTTTTATGTATATGTGTGTGTTTTCCAAGTTGAAAAAAATAACGCATGTGTCTACTTAACTAGGCATTGTTGATTACTTGTGGAAGTTTTTTTTAGTAATAATTTAAAAAAAAAATGTATTTGGATAAAAATAATAGCTCATATTTTGTTCCTTATAGTAACCACACTAACGATCTTCTGGTTTTCTAGCCCTGAGCCTTTTTCTCTACCAGGTCAGTCTGTTAATTATTTTTTATGTTAAATGGTAATGACGGAAAATGAGAGTCAACCAAGACTGCAGTTAGTTATCCTTGTAAAAATGACTTTCTGCAGCAGTGTAACACTGCTCCTGTCACTGGGTGGTCAAGATGTACCAAACACCACTCAAATGTCACATTTTTCATCAAGCGTACCACCGATTATTCACCATGACTGACAGCCCATCCTTTCTGTCTGCTAGCTGAATGGACATCTCTAGTGTCACTGTCCCAGACGAGAGGATGTCTTTGATATAACATGGATAAAAGTCTGCGCGTGTCCTTTCTGAAAGAGAGTGACTGACTTGATGTGTGTCACGTGGTCTCTCTTCCCACAGAGGGATTCTTTACTACCATGTAAGGAGGGAGCAGAATACTAAATTGCAACGGTCTACGTCACATCTCGTACACGGGGGACTTATCTCCGTGGCAACCGACATGCCAGGGTGTCCTGAGGCTGATCCCAAAGCAGCCGAATTTAAGGGAGTTATTTAATGGAAACATAATTCACATTTGCCCTTTTGTAGTTGCAAGGAATTTTGAAATCATGTGTATGTGTGTATAGTCTTTAGCAATTAAAGTCCATTCGAATGCTGTGTGACCAAGGTCATTGTGATAGATTACACACGTAAGTGGTATTCCAGCGGTATTCGGAGGTTCTGTTGAAGGAGATTTGCTTTAAATTAGTAAAGTCGCTCTGGCATAGAGGAAAAGGGTCGAGAGGGTTGATAGAGAGGAGAAAAAAGAGCAGGAGATTTCCATTTCTGGTTTATTTCTGGCCTGTACCCCGCAGCTCCTACCCTTTCTGCCCTCTGCCCGCTTGGCTGGTGGCGGCATGCTAATGATGTCATTCTTCAGCTGACCTTCTGACCCTGTCAACAGCATGGAAGCGGTATTATTGAGATTTTAGAATATGAAAAGCATGGAGGCATTGCTTTAGGGGGCAGTTTCCACATGCATATAAGTTCTAAGGGTAAATACTAGACCTGAAACCAGGAAAAGTGTTTTTTTTTGTTGTTTTTTTTAAATTCATCAAATGAATGGAGATGCATTAGAGAAAATGTTAATCTTCAGTCTTAGATGGTCAGTTAAAATATTACATGATTTTTTTTTCCTTTTCTATATATTTTATATGAGGTTACAATTTTTTTCAGTTCTGTTACTAAAATTTGGAAAGTTTAAGGTGGAAATACAGATTTGTGTGAGTATGAATTAAATAAAAATAAATTATATTTTTATAATATATAAAATGTAGCTATTTTATTTATATTATATAAAATATATAGTATTTTATTTTAATTATATTATTTGGATATAATTTAATGTGATGGCACAACCGAATTTTCAGCAAGCCATTACACCAGCCTTCCAGTCTCACATGATCCCTCAAAAATGATTTTATTTTTGATCCAATTAGTTTAATTTTGATGTTCAGCTGATAAACACTTGCTAGAAATAGATAGAAGTGGATCCTTAAAGGGTACGAACAGCCATATCACTGAGCGTGTGATGTGAGATGCCCTTTACAGCAGAGCCTCTCTGTCCTGCGTTAGTCTGTATGGAGGATATGCTGGCACTGCTGGGAGACAGAGTGCCAGATCCCTCGCAGGCAATGCCGAGCCACTGAAATCACGTGCCAGGATCACTGCAAGACGGTCCAGCTTTTCTGAATTTATATTGGGCCAAAAACTCACTCTGCAAATGCCAAATCTGACTAGGAACTCATTATAGCTTATTAGACATTAGATCATAAAACAGCTAAAAATGCATTTTTATATTATCATAAACACATTAACTTGGTGTGTTTGTACCCATTTCTGCGATCCAGACAGATGCTGTGGTCATGCACCAGCTGACACCATGGTCTTGTCTGTGGCTTGCCAATGTGCTGCCTAGCACTTTGTTTTTCTACAGTCCGTTGAGACCCAGTGCTAGGGTGACCAGACGTCCTCATTTTGCTGGAGCTGTCTTTGGAACCGTTTTGTACTGTGCATTCAAAACAGCTCGCAAAGTGAAACAATGCTAAATGTGGCACTAAAGCCTGAGCAACTGAGCCTGCAGTATATTGCCTTAGACCTGTGGTGTGTGTTTTGACCAGTAGAGGAACTTCTCACTACAGCAGCTTCAAGTTTTCAGTTGCACTAGTTTTGCCATTGAAAACTAGATCATTCTGAAGTTAAATGTGGCTTTTTGCTGTCTGTCGAGCTACTTTGCATACTAGTGCATAATAAGGACAGATCATTCTATTTATATTTGTGAAAAGGACCTACAGGTTTTACTTACCAGTTTTGGTTTACTTTTAAGTGTTTTAGCTTACCTCATTAGATCCATGCAATAATCATTTACATAAGGAAGTCAAGCTGCACCAAGGTTAAAATTAAACAATGTTAAATAAGTTAAAATTTACAGAATCCGACACATCAATCTGCTTTATATATATATATATATATATATATATATATATATGTATATATATATATATATATGTATGTATATACGCACCAGTGGTGTGCAGTGATGTTCTGAAATGAGGAGGCAAAGGTTTTTTTTTTTTAAATCAAATGTAAATTCATGTCCCAGTCACATTTTCTTGTTTAAATAAACATTACTTACACTATCAGAAAAAAAATCATTGTTAATGTAAATGTTAATGTAATCAATATTCTATTTTTTAAAGCCAAGTATGAATCTCGTCAAGTTAGTGTTTTTAAGCATTTTACATTTATTCCAAAATAATAACTGAAAGCAGTAACAATTTAAATAATATACTTTATTTATGAACTTGTTCAGCTATTTTTTTAAGTTAACTTTTAACTGTTTTTGAATTTTTCGGATCATCAGCTATCAAAGCTTGGTAAACACTGGTCACAGACGTGGAGATTTACTTTATATTACAACAACTGATTACACACTAAAAACCACAGATTATGTTTTCATGCCATTTTATGTTTTATTTTGACATAAAAAAACTGGTTATCTAAGTGTGTGAGTTGTTTATGTAGGATACTTATTTTAAAAAATTAGTCTTCCTGTTAATGCCATTATATTGTTTGTTCAGACTGATTTGCCAACGTGCACAAACACAAGAGGCGGGATTTATTGCATGAACCAATCACAGCCGAATAGAACCAGTCATATGCAATCATATCATGATGCACGCTTAGCTGGGTCTGTTAAAACTCAATGGGCTCAGGGGAGGCGAGAGAGACGTGGACTCCCGCTGTAACTTCACCTGCTGGTGTCCCTGTTGGACAATGTTTCTTTAGAAAAACAAGTGATTTATATACTTTTTAATGTTATATTTTGTAATAGTGGCATTGTTTTATTTTTGTACTATGATTATCTTTTTTTTTCCCATTCAGTATTTTGAGGATACACTTTTATTCATCAAGTATGTATTAAACTGATAAATAGTGCCAGTAAAGGTATTAACAATATCTTTAAAGATAAATAAATGTTGTTTTTGAACTTTCTATTCATCCAAAAATCTTGAAAAAACAATAACAGTTTCACAAAAGCATATTAAGCAGCATAACTGTTTCAACATTAATACTAAAAAAATAATTCTTGATCACCAAATCAGCATATTAGAATGATTTATGAATGATCATGTTACACTGAAGACTGGAGTAATGGCTGCTGAAATTTCAGCTTTGCAATCACAGGAATAAGATATTTTAAGATCAAATATAAAAGAAAACACACTATGTTTTAAAATTTGTAATTGTAATAATATTTTACAATATTACTGCTTTTATTGCATTTTGATAAAATAAATGCAGCCTTGATGCTCATAAAAGAACTTTTGAATGGCAGTGTATAGCAAATACATTTATTGTATAAATGGATCTTTATCCATGAAAATATAGCTGCCTTTATATTTTAGAAAATGGGTCCCTGACAAAGTAATAATCATACTTGGGGGTCAGTGGCATTAAAAAAGTTTAAAAACATTTGATTTAGATAATGCACAAATTATCCATTGTATTTAGTTGCATAAAATAGCAAAACTGATAGCACTCACACTTGGTTCTGAATGTGCATTGCCATCATCATCAGTCAGTGAGCATTAAAGGCTGCCACGAGTCTTTAAGTGTGCTATCAAAGTACTACATTCCCCCAGAGCGACTAGAATCATCCTCTCAAGCAGTTTGTTTAAGTGTTCCCACGTTTCTACAAAGCTGACAGTAAAGTATGTGGTGTCGAGATGATCAGGTGTGTCTTACAGGCCCATGTGGAATGATAACACAGGTGGACAGATAAAAACAGAGTGGGTGAGTGCATTTCTAATGGAGCATATACAGACCTAAAGGCTTTCAACATGTAGCTGGTTAGCATCTATCTGCTATGTAATCGTGCTCTTCAGGAAGCAGGACACAGTTTGCTAATTACATGCCTGTTTGCTAACGTCTAATTCAGAGAGACAGCAAGGGAGAACAAAATGGAGAGACAGAGGGAAAGAAAGTGAGTTTGGGGTGGTGGAGTGAGAGCAGCTAAACGTAAAAGAACCAAAAGTGAATAATGACATGTCATGGGACACTCACACTGCTCATGGGCAAAAAACCTCAAATCCCAGAACTGAAAGGACTGCAACAGAGACAAATTCGATTAGCCAAGTGAAGCGGAGCAGCCATGCGAGTGGATGTGTGTGTGGGTACATGTGTGTAGGTCAGGTTGTGTATCAGGTCAGTATACGGTGCTGAAGTGTGACAGAGCTGAGGTGTGGTGAGGTGCATTAGCCATCATTGTCAGCAGTTGTAGCGTTCAGTATGTTATCGTGTGTTAAACGTGGCATGATCCGATGTTTTGACGTTCCCAGCTCAGCTCAGTTACTATAATTATTTAGAACTAGACTTTTACATTTCCTGAAGAAAATGTGAGTGGTGTTTGCCTGAGCAGAACTCGCGACCACAGTGCTGGAGTGTTGTGGGTGGCTGCCAAAATAGTTCAGAGTGGTTTCTAGTGTGTTGCTATGTGGTTGCATACTGGCCCAAATGAAAAGAACACCAAACTCTGCTGAAAAACTACTTCATCCAGCCTAAGCTGGTTTGCAGTTATTAGCTAGTCTGGGCTGTGCTTCCCTATGCTTACAATGATTAATGATAGGGGTGGGTGATATGACCAAAATCTGATATCACGATATGAGTAATTTTATGTCATGGTACACTCTAAAAAATGCTGGGTTAAATACAACCCAGCGCTGGGTAAAATATGGATGAACCCAGTAATTGGGTTGTTTTTACCCAGCGGTTGGGTTACTGCCCATTAACCCAACTGCTGGTTGAAAACAACCCAGCATGTGTTCTGTCCAATATTTACCCAGCACTGGGTTGTATTTAACCCAGCATTTTTTAGAGTGTAACGATATATATCACAACATAGTTACTTTTGCTTTAAATAAGGTCTTTAAAATTTTTTTGATGCCATAGAAATTTCATAATTCTTGTCACCAGTGATAATAACACACACACACACACACACACACACACACAAAAACTCAAGCTCACTGAAGAAAAGTAAACAGTCAGTGATTAAATAAGAATAAGAAGCTAATTACAAGACAAAAACCTGCAGTAGAACAAATAAATAAGAAATGCTACATACATTGTATAAAGTAATCAAATGCGTAAAATGCTGCATATTTTTCACTGTGTGAATTAAATATATATTTCTTCTTATAAAGTTAAAAAAGTGATATAGTCAAGAGCAGTGAGAGATTTTCTCTCTTTCGTTGTTTGACTCCAACCGTGTGCGCATATAACGAAATAAGTTCTCTTTTGCTGCTGATTGTGTTTCAACAGCTTAAAATCACTTGTTTTTAAACCGCAATGCTTAAAAACTTGTGCAAACGATACGTTTTCGTGACCACGTACCACAGAAACGTCACGTGAGCATTTAACTGTGATAGACCTGATAGTCCAAAATCTTGACTAATTTCTACCAGTTGATCGTGTCTCTTTCCACTTGAATGATCAAATAGGCCAATATCCCATTGTTTTTGATCCATTCCATATGACTGTAAAATAATATTTTATTTGGATTACTTTTAAATAAAAATATTAAACAAAATATGTAGTATACTGCAATAATATTTGAGTATTATAAGTATTTAATATAAACTAAAATTTATTGTACGACTGTACAATTCTAATTCTAATTCTAATTCTAATGCTTAGAAATGAACACAATGAAAAAGTGCATTTCATTAAATTACAGCCTTTGTGATTTGACTATGGTAGTAAACCATATCGCAATATCAATATTATTTCTATATATCGTGCAGCTTTAAATAATAGTGATTCTTCCTGCAGTAAAACTCCCTCCCACAATGCTAGGGTGTTTTGGGTTGTTGCCCAATGTCAGCACTGGAACAACAACATAGAAATTGTGACAATGATCTCAGGTATGATAATATGTGCTTTAAGATTATGTGCTTTATTTAATGTTAAAGGGTGTTTTGTTTTTTTTGTTCTGGGTGGCTGCAGGGGTTTTCTGCAGTTGCTGCATTAGCAATAAACGTCTCTTTCCAGGCACATCCAAGTATTGGCTTGAAAACTTATTAAACATACCACAGTTCTTTAACCGTTATGTCACATATAATGTCCTTCTCAGCAAAACAGCCATCGCTAGCAGCTAGAGCAGGCACGTCCATCAGCGGCTACCTCAGTTACCGCCTCAGGAGACACAGTGCTGACCCAGACCGGTGTGGGCTTACTGCAGAGGTTCATGGGAAATGTGCACTTGTGTACTAGCTGTTACATGCTCCTCTGACTCTCAACAGTCTCCTCTGTTGTGTCACATTAAGGTGACCATCACTTGTTAACTCTAAGGCTTTCCATACCTTGAATGTCCGTCTCGAAAATCCTCTGAATCCAAAGGTGTCTGTTTCCCCATTTCACGCTCCGTCGCTTCAGCTTTAAGCCGCACGGCTATTAACAGGAACAAGCCTGTATTTCATGACCTTTTATCTTTGACTATATGAAATAAAACTGCTGAAATTACTGCTATCGTAATGAAGTATAATATACTATTTATCCTTTGCGGCTGACATTTAATAGAGGGGAGGAGCACCTTTATGCCCTTTGGCCTTGATGGAAAATGAGCTGCTCTGAATCTATCACCTTCTGCTGACAAGGCTAATACCAGACTAATTGGGCTATATAGGTGTAACGGAACAGCACAGACACAGTAGGTGAGTAAAAATAAATAAGAGCTTTATTCAAGTTCGTGCAAGGTGCCAGGTGAAGGATAGTCTTCCAGACAGGTGAGTAACAGCTCATTAGTGACAATGGTGCTCTGTGCACAAAGGACTAATCCACTGCTTCTCCTTCCCACAGGTCTCAAAGGTTCTTGACTCCAGGAGGCGAAGGAGAGCGCTCCGTAGCCACATGAAACTGACTCCCCCGGAGCTGGGAGGACGACAAGGAACAAAACAACAGGTAAGCAACTTATGGTAAGCAATGGCAGGCAGGATACTCAGCTAGCAGAGCTAGTTTGAGAGCTGTCGGTCCTTGGAGGTGTCTGGGTACGTCACAATAATACTTCAAGATCGGACCAGGAGTGAACTGAGGGAAGTCATTTTATGTGCGTGGTGATTGGAGATAGATGAGGTGCAGGTGCGGGTGATGATTGAAGACAAACAGGTGACAGTGATCAGTGACGGTGAAGACGGGCCATTCCGTGACAATAGGTAGAGAAGGAGATTTTGCAGTTCGTGACGGTGCAGAGATGCTATCAGCTCAGCACTGAACTGAAGATGTGCTTGTGATGGTAGGGCACCCTGACAGTCAGAATGTGTTGTATGACGCTTTATGTATTCATTTCAGATACAGTGTGCCCTTCAGACACTCCTCAGCAGACAAATGTGCTAATTTAATGGGGAATGACTTGTCACAAGGATGTAGATGAAAATTGCAAGGGGTTTTTTGAAAGTGATGCTCAGTCGTGCGACCAAATGTCCTCATTTTTGCCATAGCACACTTGGCATAAACATCCGTTGTAGTTCAGAGAGGCAGGTTTTGCTTTTGGAACTAAAACTAAAATAATTAAATATGTATATATATATATATAAGAACTAAAATAAAATATGGTAAAACTGCTTAATTTCTAAAATGAATAAAACTGAAAAATAAATAAATAACAGGGCTAATAAAATGACAAAAGCACAAATAACAAAACTACAAAAATTTTAACTAAAACTGATAAACTGATATTAACAACAATAATAAAAAGTAAATTCAAAATACTGATAAATACTAAACTATTATATAAATAATACTAAAACGACACTGATTCACTGAATGCAATTCAAAAACATTCTTATGCTTTATCCATCAAACACTTCATCAAAGCATTCTCTGTTGTACAAAAAGTTTTAAGATACAGATATTAATTTAGTACCTCATTCTAACCATAAAATAATACGTCTAATATATTTCAATAAATTACAACAATTTTATAATATAATGATATCATAAATATTATTATAAATAAATAATTATTTATTTATTAATAAAAAAAGGTTTCTTTATAACATTTGTTTATTAATATTTCACAGACATAATGATAAAACATTTCCAGCTCTGTCCACTAGAGGGCTGGTGGCACTCATAACAACATCCAAATTACACTTACGCCTGTTAACATTCTCAAACACGTTGAGGTTTAAACAATCAAACATTTTTTTTCACACAATGCTGTCATCCTAAAATAGCCATGGCCTTAAAATCCCTCTTTAAAAAAAAGCAAAGTACAGTGGCACCGAAGAACTTGACATCTGCTGAAGCCGAGAAAAACATAGAGCTCACTTTGTCTGACACACCCCGTCATCGTTTGGCTGTCACGCTCACATAAACGCCTCCTGTAATAGCACGGGTGTGAAGGATGCTGAGATGTTGCTCGAGCAATACGACATTAATGCCGTCGACTAGCAAACCTCAGTCAGACAGAGAGATGAGGACACTCAGGGGACAGGCGACAGGGGCAGGTGGCAAACGTGATGAGGGAATGAGAAACTAAATGGATGTCACCTCCAGCTTGCCCTGTTTGTTTTATCTTCTTTTTTTTTTTTTTACTTTTCCTCTCAAGGCAGGTTGTGTCATTCTCGCCTCACGGTGTTCTTGTGGTGGAGGGAGGCGAGTGATTTGCACCCATTCCCCCCTGCTGAGACGTGGCACAGTTAAAGAGAGTGAGACAGTGTGTTCCCCCCATGAGGAGATCGATGTGGTACCGTAACAATCTATACTTTTAATTTCCTCTCACTGTTTGACACCAGAATAAGACTTCACTTTCTGCTTGACGCTGCTGACGAAGACTCACAACAAGACTCTTAACAAGACTCACACAGTCAATAAAATACATGCATTGGCTTCAGACATAACCAATTTAGATGCCAGTCTTAAAGGCATAGTTCACACAAAAATGAAAATTCTACCGTCATTTACTCACCCCCATGGTGTTCCAAACCTGTATGATTTTAATTTTCTGTGGAGTGTAAAATGAGAAATTAAGAATTCTGCTGGTTGCTGTTAAGGGGAATGAAACTTTCAAGCTTCAAAAAGGATGCAAAAGCACCACTAAATTAGTCTAAACGAGTCTTCTAAAGCCTAAAATAGAATTGTGTGATGTCATCTGTCTGCTTGACATGTTGATCCTGTTCAAAAAATTGTTCACAGATCAGACTGATTTGGTTTTCAAGTTCATCTGTTTGAGATAGAGATAGTATTTGCAGTAGAGGCAACTACTGCATTTTAATCACATACATGCAACATGAGCAGTTTTAATTTATATGAGATTTTATAATTTCCAACTTTGAAGCAAAAACAAAATGGTCTGACTTTAGCTTTGTGAAATTATGCTACATGAAATCTGCATGAAACAAAAACAGCAGACGGGCTGCATCCAGTTCACTCCCTGACAGCAGGTGGAGCTTATGGAACAGCAGCAATACAGTGTTTCCTTTGTTACCGCTGCAAACAAAACAGTGCTGCACTTATAAACACTACTTTATTAGGCATTATAAGGTGGTAAGATGAAAAGAAAATACCATCTAAACTTTTCTGAAGACAGTTAGTTCCCCTCAGAGATACATTCATATAAATTCCCACCCCAATTGTACCGTGATTCGACTTGAATTTTCATATATTTTTATCGATTTTCAACCAGCTCGGGGTGCATCATTACGTCCCTATTTAAAATGGTTTAATATTTATGAATTAGATTATGTACTTATCCATTTCATTGCGAGTGAAGTGCACTTGTGGAAACAGCCCGCCCACATGCTCTTTTGATTGTTTTTTTTTATTTATTATTATTTTGTTGTGTTGCATAGCTGTGCCGCAACTAATTGCTTGTTGCCGGAATCTTATTGCATCACGTCTAATAAGAATAAGAAACGGTGTTACTGATCTGGTCACATACGTGTTAACAGCTCATGGCATTTTAAGATAATCAGTGAATAACTTCAAACAAGAAATTAATACTTTTATATGGTGGCCCAGTAGTGCACAACGAAATCTTCAAAACACAACAACATCTCTACATTTTGTTGCGGCTTGTTTCCGTTGTGTTGTTCTAGTTTCATTGTGTTGTGACTTGTTTCCATTGCGTTGTGCTAATTTCATTGTGTTGAGGCTTGTTTCCATTGTGTTGTGACTTGTTTCCATTGTGTTGTGGCTTGTTTCTGTTGTGTTGTGGCTTGTTTCCGTTGTGTTGTGCTAATTTCGTTGTGTTGTGGCTTGTTTCCGTTGTGTTGCGGCTTGTTTCCATTGTGTTGTGCTAATTTTGTTTTGGCTTGTTTCCATTGTGTTGCGAATTGTTTTCATTGTGTTGTGATAATTTTGTTGTGTTCCATTGCTATTTTCGTTGTGTTGCAGCTTGTTTCCGTTGTGTTGTGCTAATTTTGTTGTTTTGGCTTGTTTCCATTGTGTTGCGACTTTTTTCCATTATGTTGCGCTTATTTCGTTGTGTTGAGGCTTGTTTCCGTTGTGTTGCGACTTGTTTCCATTTTGTTGTGCTGATTTCGTTGTGTTGTGGCTTGCTTCCATTGTGTTGCGACTTGTTTCCATTGTGTTGTGCTAATTTCGTTGTGTTGCGGCTTGTTTCCGTTGTGTTGTGATAATTTTGTTGTGTTCCATTGCTATTTTCGTTGTGTTGCAGCTTGTTTCCATTCTGTTGTGCTAATTTTGTTGTGTTGCGACTTGTTTCTGTTGTGTTGTGATAATTTCGTTGTGTTGCGACTTGTTTCCGTTGTGTTGTGATAATTTCGTTGTGTTGCGGCTTGTTTCTGTTGTGTTGTGATAATTTCATTGTGTTGCGGCTTGTTTCTGTTGTGTTGTGATAATTTCATTGTGTTGCGGCTTGTTTCTGTTGTGTTGCGGCTTGTTTCCATTGCGTTGTGCTAATTTCGTTGTGTTGTGGCTTGTTTCCGTTAAGTTGCGACTTGTTTCCATTGTGTTGTGCTAATTTCGTTGTGTTGCGGCTTGTTTCCGTTGTGTTGTGATAATTTTGTTGTGTTCCATTGCTATTTTCGTTGTGTTGCAGCTTGTTTCCATTCTGTTGTGCTAATTTTGTTGTGTTGCGACTTGTTTCTGTTGTGTTGTGATAATTTCGTTGTGTTGCGACTTGTTTCCGTTGTGTTGTGATAATTTCGTTGTGTTGCGGCTTGTTTCTGTTGTGTTGCGGCTTGTTTCCATTGCGTTGTGCTAATTTCGTTGTGTTGTGGCTTGTTTCTGTTAAGTTGCGACTTGTTTGCATTGTGTTGTGCTAATTTCATTGTGCTGCAGCTCATTTCCGTTGTGTTGTGCTAATTAAACTGATCAAAAGTGACATAAAATACTTTATATTAGGGCTGTGCGATATTAGGAAAATATGCGATATTGTTGCTGAATATTGCGATAACGATATTTTTAGCGATATAAAATTCCCCCAGAGAAATGCTATTTTTATTAGCTATTTTTTAAAAACATTTATATATGTAATGATCATACTAAAATAAACAGATAATAGATATTCTTATGATCTAATTAAATCTAATTCAGCCTAAAAAAAAAAAAAAAAAAAACTATCAAGGAAGGTGCAATGGAGGAAGGAGCTGGGGATGTCTTGAAGAAACTGCCCAGGGATTTTTTGCCCTTCTTTAGGGTGACATCTGATGGACCCATGCCCTGGTGATCTTGATTACTTAGGCTTTGCTCCTAAGAAATAAAGTAAATATAGTAATCAAATCTAGTTATAGTGCATTATTTTGTCATTTATATTTACCTTTGGCACAGTTGCTTCAATTTCAGACATCACCCTGGCTCTGATGTCTGACACCTTGTCAAAGCTGATGTAGTCAGCTTTGAATCTGGGGTCCATAAAGCAGGTCATGTCCAGAAGTTCTTGAGTTGCTGGGTTGTCATACTTGGTGTTCATGTACTCTAGAATCTTCATCTTTATGGACTTTTTTAAATCACTGTCTTCTTCCTTTGCAGCAAGAATTGAGGTGTTCATCAAGTGAAGTACAGGTTTCACATATGAAACACTTATGTAACTTTCACCTGATAGAGCATCTGTAAATTCTTGCAGAGGCTGCAATGCCTGGTTTATGGACCCAAGTACATTTAAGTCCTGCCAAGAAGGAACTAAATGTCTTGACTTTCTGTCTGCTGACAGGACGTTGCTTATGGTCCGCTGCTGCTCTAGAACTATCTGAATCATTCTCTGCCTCAAACCCCACCTTTTAGTGCCATCTTCCCCTTCCAGGTGTGGGAGAAATGTCCCACTAACTTTTTGCAGAGACCAACACCTCGAGTAATGCGCCCATCACCTTTAACAGCATTTTCTGAAGAGTTAAGAAAAAAATAACAAGGACATACAGGGTGAAATAACATTGCAATATTATAATTACAATTTTATATAACAGCATTTGAGAAAACTGTCACAGAAAACTGTCAGCTACAATTTACTAGCCTCTGTGGAATATATTTTCTAAATAAACACATTATCTTAAATATTACAATATCCAAAATCATGTCTACACTAGTCTACATGCAACTATACAAACAACTGTACCTTTTTTCAGTTTTAATTTTATTATTGCAAATATAAACATTCAACACTCACCGATGGCCAGATGTAAGCGGTGTCCAAAGCATTGTAGTCTGACCCAATTATTAAGTTCGGTAGCCTTCACCACATTGGCGGCGTTGTCCATTGTAATGGCCATTGATTTTCCTCTTTTAAGTTCCAGCTGGCTAAAACATCCTGCAGCCCATTGGCTATGTTTTCACTGGTGTGGGATTCGAGGAAATACACAACACCCAGACAGCGTGTTTTTAATTCAAAGTCTTGAGTAAGAAAGTGAACGGTATATCTTATGTAGGCCTCAGTTGTGTGACTGGACCACAGGTCAGTGGTGCTAGCGTAGAAGTCCACTTGGCGCAGCTCGGAGCTCACTGTCTTCACACAAGTGTCGTACATCTGTGGAATTGCGACATGAGAAAAATAATTTCTCAATGGCAGCTGATATCTTCGGTCTAATTTGTTAATTAAACCCACAAAGCCTTCTTTGCTCACGGTGTTATGTCCTTAAGCATCATGTCTTTAGCTAAAAAGCATGTGACAGCATCTGTTAATTGCTTGTGGCGTTTCAACTTTTTTTTTTTTACTTAAGGCATTGCATTTGTAAAACTTTGATCGATGGTTGTCTGCATGACTTGGCTTTTCGTTAGCAGTTTTGGTAGATTTGGCCTTACACTTTTGGAAGTCTTCATATTGCTCCCTGTGGTTGTGTTCCAGATGACTGTGGAGATTAGTTGTATCTCCTCTCGACGTGACCACAGTTTTTCGGCACAACTTACAAAGTACCTGCATTTGTGACACGTCTTCTCTCTTGAAGCCAAAATATTGCCATATTTCAGACGTACAGTTCTTTTAAGGCACAAGTTCTTCGCTGCTGTCATTTTCCTTGCTTGTCTCTACTCCTGCCATATTTATTTTCCACTTTTTGCTCTGAGCCACTAGGTTCACCTTTGGGCCCGGTCTAGCCAATAGCATATAGCACCTACTTGGGAGGCAGGTATAAAGATAGTAAGGCCCCATCTGATTGGTCAAATTTGGACAACCTATGCATGCAACACACAAATGCTTGGCACATAAAATAAATTTAATTTATCGCAACTCTCTGCGATATGGATATCGCATATACTATTATTGCAATAACGATAATTTTTCGATATATCGTGCAGCCCTACTTTATATTGTTAAGTAAAATCCCTCAAATCTAACTGCATGGGAACAAACAAACAGTACATCTCTCATTTTGTGCTCTATGGAATAAATAAGGTCATACTGATTTGGAACAGCATGAGGCTGAGAAATTATGACACAGTTGTCATTTCTGGGTGCACTATCCCTTTAAGTAGGCAGCTCACTGACAATTCTACTAAAATTCACTGCAAGAACATCTGCTCTGAAGCATTTTATCAGGAATTATTCTTTTTTTCTCTTTGCATCTGCTTCTGTCTGTGCCCATTTGCACAATGCACAGCTGACCTTGAGACAGAACCCTTCTGAGAGCTTTCAAGAACAAGGCCCCAGCAAACTCAGTAAATCTTATAGTTATATTACACATGATGTGACATTGGTATGCCATCTTTAGGTCATTAAGTTATTGCTGTTATGTATTCACAGTAAGTACAAGGAGAACGCTAATGGACTGCCAGAGAATGGACGAGATTGTTTATGAAGCTCTATACTTTAATCACAGTACACAACATGCATCTTGTGAGGCATTCACACAAAAATGTCAAAATTATTTTTAGAAGCTCTCAATTTTGCTAGTTGATATATCTTTTGTTTATAGTGTGTAACTGCAGAGTTATGTTATAAGCATTAAGAAGAGTTATAAGCATATGTTATAAGCATTAAGAAGACACACTTGTGTGAATCATCATTATTGTAGCTCAGGATCAGATGTGTTCGCTTCCGTCACCTGCTCTTCTCCGTGATAACACATTCATCACTGATATCCCGACTTGGCATCTTTCCACAGCTTTAGTCTCAACAGCTGCCTGAGCGTTTTGAATGTCCACCAAATTCCAAGATCAGCTCAAAGGGAGGTGACATTTCAAGTATTTCCAAAGCCTTCGTTTCCCTCCTCTGGGAAAACCTTGACCTTTTGCTCTGTTCCAGGACCAGCTATCTATGTCCAGATGCTTATCGTTAACAATTGTGAGATAACTCTTGCAACAGAATAAAAGGGCAACATTAGCCAACACCTGTTGTTTCTATGTTACCCCCACCCTCCAGCCCGTCCTGCAGCACTGGACATGTGCCTCCACGGGCCACCAGCACCCTGCCGAGCCAAACAACATGCTGCACTTGACATTCATTACTTATTGATGCGCAGGGCTTTAATTGCATCTGGGGAGCTTTCAGCCTGTTTCCTCCCAGTAGCTTGGCTCTCCCATACCGACCCAAACCAGCTCATTCATTGTCTCGTGCTGGGCAGTGCTGGTTGTCTTGCCCTTTAGCAATGCATAAACACTACAAAGGGTCTGCTGAGTTAGTGCTTTATTTTCTATGATTATTCTTTGTTTTCTTTAGAAAAAAAGAAAATTGGGGCTTGGTAATTCTTGTAATGAAGTGTAAATTATAAATTTTTTTAAAAAATTGTTATTCATTTCTTTTATCGGATTATGTAAATTTGGCTTCTAACTTCTGCTTTTTTAAATATTTAATTTTGGCATTTTATTATGATAGGACAGATCAGAACTGACAGGAAGCGAAGTGGGAGAGAGAAATAGGGGCAGGATTGGGAAAGGTCCTTGAGTTGGGATTTGAACTCGGGACCCCCATAGCACAGCGG
Organism: Tor tambroides; assembly: GCA_021397915.2. NCBI lineage: Eukaryota > Metazoa > Chordata > Actinopteri > Cypriniformes > Cyprinidae > Tor > Tor tambroides. Next base: position 9,033 of record JAFVLL020012781.1, on the reverse strand, counting down.
CGCTATATGTTGGCATGCTGCCCACAAGGCTGTCGACGCCGACCGAACTTCTGTTTTTTAACTTAAGTCAGATTACTTATTTTAGAATATTAGATCAGTTTGCATATTTAAATTGACTAACTTCACAGGTAACAAATACTTGAGATGACAGCAATTCTTTAGAGATTTATATAACATTGTGTATTATTGTGGTATTAGTAATATTCTTATTGTTCATAGTAAAAGCTGTGACATCAAGTTATAATATCAATCAAATATGTAATTTGGCAAGTTATAATATCAATCAAATGTGTAATTTGGCAAAACCTGTTCACCATAACACCTGCAGTAAAACAGTCTTCCCAAACATAGGATGTTATTGTAGAATAAATGTAATGTCCTAGTTAAAATCTGATGAAGGTTAACCATTGATTTTAATGTAGTGTACTTTCCTATACACTTTTTAAACAGTTGACAGTTTTTCAGTTGCATTAGCAGTGTCTGGCACTAAATCCACCCACAAAGCGTAGCACCTCAGTTCCAGAGCCAAAACATAAGGGAGGTGGGAACCACATGTTGTAGGCTGCAGGTAAGATTAAAATTTTTGTTTCAACTGTGATATAGCTGTTCACATGATTGCCTTTGTTTGCTAACAGGTGTAATCAATTGGAACTCTGTTTGAATCTGAGTACTTATTGAGCTGTTGCCTTTGTATGTACTATATATGTTTGCCTGACAAAGGTCTATGACTGAAACGTTGCTTTAAAATTTTTTGAATAAAGGGAGATTAACAGTGTGCAGATCTTTTTTCTATTTTTTGATGATACTCTTTGATCTCACACCTAGCCAAGACATTTTTGGATGTGCGTACCTTGATCCTTCTTTTATAAGATTCCATAAAGTACCAAAGAAGATGACCTTTCTTTAGTTTTATTTTTCACAACAGAAAAAAAAAAAAATCAAGCACAATCAAACTCAGTCGATCTGAGAGGTCAGGTCTGGTTTTTTAATTCTCAGTGGCCACATGCAGCTCTCTGCACACCTGAGCAGATTTTTTTTTTTTTTTAATATAGAGCAAGCAGTGTCAATCAAACAAAAAATTTATTTTGCAGTCTTGACCTTAAAAGATGAAAGAAAAATAATATACATTGGTTTCATTGTCATGTTGGTTTTAATATGTGTTTTAATACAATTGTTTGCTTAGTGCATTTAGCTCTGGTAATATGTGAAGAAATATATGGAAAGAAATGAAATCATTACAATATACATAGTGCCATTAATAGCAACTATACTGGCGGTACATGAGCTGTGATGTTAAATGCAACAAAAAGGAAGTCCATTATTGCATTTGGAAAGTCTGTGTTCTTGTAGTTTATTGTGCAATGCAAATTACATAACTATAAAACAATTAAATTGGACTTGTTTACCTTACGTGGCAAAAATACCAATTGCAGCACAAATCAATAATGAGAAAAATAATTATTTAGTTTCTACTCTGACATGATCCTAATATAAAAATATCCTTCCAGCTAAATGCATTTTTTTAATGTGGCCTGTCTTGAATAAGAGTTTGTTTGTCCCATATTAAGTATAGTATTTATTCCCAGGGAATGGAAAGCCATAATTGCAATCCCCTGTCACAGACACACATGCCCCCTACATATTTTCCATGTGCATCTCATTAATTGTGCAGTTTTATGGTAATATGGCCTCATTCCAAAGATAATTTGAGGGATCCTTCAAAGACTTCCGTTCTTGGACCAGGTCTGAGGTCTGTGGGGATGGACCGGGAGGAAACTTAATTTTACACATGCAAAGTTAACTATGGAACTTCAATAGAGAACTTTACCTTTGGGAGTGTGCACTATTATAAAGACATGAGCGATGTTCTAGATACATCTTTGCTTTCCTTGTATTGCATTGATCCTTAGATCCTGTCTGTATTTCCAGGAAGGCATAGGAGGGGTTATAGGTAAGCTGCTGAATGCTATAGTATATACATGAATGTTTATTCTTTTTCCAAAAGCTTTTATCCAAAGTGAAACCGTGAAAATGGAATTTGCATACAATAGTCAACGTCTCACAAATTTACTGTGAAAAAGGATCATGCCCCCATTAATTGTGAATGCCAAATTAGATCGGTCACAACCACAGGATGTTGAATTGGAATGACAGGAAGTGCAATTCTAAGAAATTTAGCATGTTGTGATGTATCGAATACTATCTCCTGGTCCAAGTTTCCTTTTTTTCTCCTTTTCAAGTTAGAATACCATCTCAACAGCTGTTTATGAGCACTGTTTATTTATAGAACATTTTTAAGGTAAGCTTTTAAAAGTTCACGTCTCATGGTGTTCAAGACAGTCTCTGGCTCACGCCATCCTGTACACCAATATTTTAATGATTCATAAAAAATTAATCGCTGTCTGGCCATCTGAGATTTCAGCATGGAGATAAAAGTTAGGATTATTAGCACCATTTTTTGTTTGCTTCTCTTAGCACCATTTTTTTGCATTTGGAATCTAATGGAGTGATGATGGAGTATATAGTATATATGAATTGAAGACAATTACTTTTTTTCAGTATGACAAATTCAATTTATGTGAAAGTTTATGTGAAAGTTGCTAAGATCATTGTCTTCAAGAGGGCGGTTGGCACACACAGAGAATGTCCTTCTGCAAGATGTTTTAAAGCCTGCCTTTATTCTGGATGAGTGCACTAAGCAGTGAGCTGTAAATTACAGTATTTACTCCAAGTCACGACTCTTTCAAATACCCTATTAGATTGCAGACTGATAGCTTTGTGACCCCATCATGCCATGTCATTTTCTGATTTTCTTTGTGTCGTGACCAAAATCTGCTTTCCTAATTCCATTTACCTGTTTGGAGACACTGAAGGAGTTGTGTGAGAGTCTGACACTGTCTAGCTCCTCCCTGCTGTCCTTTACTAAGCGGCAATGATTGAATGAACTGCCTGGTGATAGATAAATGAATGAAGACGTGCCCTTTGTTACCAGAAACTTCCCTAATTAACTGTGGCACTGACGTCTGCTCAGTAAAATACAATAAAACAGGGCTGGGTCTGTGTGTGCCTCACTTCTGAAAAACTCTGGGAATCGATTTATGTCGTATGAAGGTCAAGCCGAGAGAATTACTAGAATCTCTTATGTGGGTTCAAATGCTTTTCTGATTTCTTGACATACAGAATAGATTTTCATGATGTGGAAGAGGCTAATAAAGACTGATAAAAGAGCACAAAAACATGAACACATGCAAAATCTGTTGCAATTGTGTGACTCTTTATCTCACAAGGAAATGACATCACGTGTTGAGTGCATGGTCGCCTCGTCCCTCCATATTAAACAGCAAAGACAACACAGGACAAAAGCAGTGAAGTCCATGAGCCAGCATGCTGATATACTTCCCCCATTCCCCACGCCGGTCTCTAATCTGCATGCAGACAACTTCTTTGTGGATATTTGGATTTCCTCACCATAGCAACAGAGCTGCAAAACTCTGCTGTACAACCTCTCATCAGACACAGTCGTGCCTAGGCATCGCACAGCGCGCGGGAGACAGACGAAAGGAAGATAAGAAGAGGAAAAAGAGAGCGGGGAAGAGGACACCACTGCCTCGCACCTAATTCTCTGTGGGAATTCTCCTCATTAGGACCATGACAGTTCAGTTACAACGGCTCCGAAGTGCCAAGGATCATGTTCACAGCCACCGGTCGAGCAATCATTCCTGCGCTCAGCTGAGGGACAAATGGAGGGATACAACAATTTCACTCTTTGCTCACCATGACAGAGCCTCTCTTTGCTGAATCGTTTTGTGTCAGACCGCCAGGCTTCGATCAAGCGTGGGTTAATTGCAAGAGAGCGGCTGGAAGAGCCCCCCTCCTCTTCCACGCTGCCAATCTGTTCGTGCCTCTGATTTTCCACTCATTCTGCTCTCTGGTCTCTGTTTACCTCTGTCCGCTGCTTTCTCCACCCCTTTCCCTCAGTCTCTCATGCTTTCGCGCTCCCTCCCACAGCTTGCTATCTCTCCTCCCCTCGTGCCTTCAAAGCCAGCAGTCTGCTCGTCACTCCAGGGCTGCTTGCTACATGATCTCTCGGAAAACAGCGTCCGCGTCTTGCTCAAGCCGCTCCATGTGCAAGCCTTAAGCCTTTCTTGCCCAGGACGGCAGGATGCTCCTGCGCTGGCACTGATTCTCTGCTTGATTTTCCCTTCCCCTCCCCTTTCCTAATCTCCTGCCCTCTGACCCTCTTCCCTCAACCCCTGACCCTATTCCCTTTCTTTCCCCCCTCTTTCTTGACCATGTTGCCATGTGTCTACCGGCTCCAGCCTGTCCTTGCCTTGCTCTTCTTCGCTTTGTTCACTCAAGGGGAAAACTGTCCAGCAACCTGCCTTTGCCCAGACCCTCACACTGTGGACTGTAGCGGGCGCGGACTTACCCGGCTTCCAGACGAGATCCCCTTGGACGTGCGGAGGCTGCTGTTGGCGAACAACTGGATCCCACGGATTCCTTCGGATTTCCTCGTGCTCTACAGCGACCTGGTCTACCTGGACCTCCGCAACAACTCGCTCTCGCACATCGAGCCAGGCACCCTTAGCACTTCCTCCAGGCTTGTTTTCTTGGACCTCGGTTGCAATAACCTGACCGAGATCCCCAAAGGGACTTTTGGGGAGTCGAGGAGCTTAATTAAGTTGCGCTTGGGCAACAACCCGCATTTGAGCATGGTCAACGAAGAGGCTTTCATGGGTCTTACCTCCTTGCGTGAACTAGAACTAGAACGCAATGCCCTGTCTGGGCTACAGGTGGGTGCCCTGAGCCAGCTGCCCTCTCTCAGGGTAGTAAGGTTAGAGGGCAACCCTTGGGTGTGCAACTGCAACTTTGCCAACCTGTTCACCTGGCTGGTGGAAAACAGTCACAAGCTTCCAAATGGTAAGTCAACTATTGTAGCTTGTTGAACCTTGTTGCATAAATGTTACTGTATGACAGGATTCTTTGCTATTTATATTACTCCAGATTAAACAAGGGACCTCTTCCTCTGATCTAAATTTAGCTCTCTCTCTCCCACCCCCACAATGACTACAAGGGATTTCCAGAGTAATGACAGATAAATGAGGACAGCGTGGAAACATTGTGCGACCCCCTTCAAGTATGCGGTGATGCCCTTATCCTCAACAGAGCTCACGTTTTGCATTCCATATGGGAATGTGGTTTGTGATCGTTATACATGTTGTGCATGCCAAACACCTGCTTACACCTCACGTCTGCAAACACCTCGGGTGTGATATACCAGCCGGTTATGGACATGCTGTTTATATGGGAACTTTCTTACTGTGCTGCTGTTCTGTCGTTCTTTGGGGTTACGGTGATGGAAATAACCTGTCTATGCTGATGTGTGATTAGTTTGTGGTAGAGTTCACAGAGGTTAAAGGGACAGTGCACTCCAGAATATAGATTCTGCCATCATTTACTCAACTTCTTACCTTTCCAAATCTGTATGACTTTCTTTGCTCTATGGAACATAAAAGAATGAGAATTTTGAAGAATATCTCAGTGATTTTTGTCCGTACATACGTCAGTGGGGTCCAATATCGTTTTAGACCTTCACATAATGGACAAGAACAGTTAAACATTTTTCAAAATATCTTCTTTTATTTTCCTCACAAGAAAGAGGTTTGGAACGACACATATGTGAGTAATGATGACAGAATTTTCATTTTTGGCATTTAATTATGATGTACTGATGAGTTCTGTGGTTATACAATGTTTTGGTTTGTTTTCACCAAAATTGTACCATAACAATACCATGACACATATATATGGTAATCATTCAGTGAACATAATAATACCCTCACTGTGGTTGCAGTATTGTGTTGTAAGGGTAGTTCAGTATAAAAAATATGCTGGTTCTAAAAGCATAGAAAAAGTATATAAAATCTCTAGTCTCAGACATAGTCATAAAAAAAATTTGGTGAGACTGAGAGAGAGAGAAAATTAAAGAGCATCATTCTCAGGAGAAGGGTTACTATGGAAAAAAAAACAGCTTATACAGAGATTCAGTTCACTGTCTGACAAATAAAGCTCAGTGTTGTTCTGTTAAATAGATGATGATGGAGATGGGAGCTGGGGAATTTCTACTGGACACTTTATTTAACATTTATCGACATAGCAAATAGCAAAAAAAAAAACATTTTTACTTTCTGTGGATGCTTTTCTTTATATTGCTGAAAGCTGAATAGTAACAACATATTAGAGATACTATATATTTCTTACAACTGAAATAGGTCAAATAAAATACAAAAATAGAGCACAAACAATGTCATCATCTGTTTTTTTTCAGTTGAAAGTTTACAGCATTTTCACTGAAGTTGTTGCATTCTGTTCAAATAAATATTTTAATAATGTCGCAAACGCACAAGCAGCGTAAACTCATAAACCAGAAAGTGAATAAAATGATCTTATCTCCCTCTATCTATCTACATGCTAGATTTTTCCGCAAGAGGATGAGGAATTGTATATACAATTCTTATCATCTTTTCTCTGTGGATAAAATGGAAAATAGGTAACTCTGAACAAACATTATATCTAATGGGCAAACACCATGCAGCCCCAGAGCTCCATTATGTGTCATTTAGCTGAGCTGCTAGCGCTGTTTGTTTACATACGAACATGACCTTACTTTAGTGCACGGAGAATTTAAGAGCTGCTTGTGAGGAGTAAACACGCGAGGGCTAATAAAAGACAGTCCTCATGAGTCTCATGAAACGAATAGCCCCTAGTCTTTAATAAAAGTTACTGATGATTCAACCACACTGAGTAGAAAATCATCTTGATTATCATATCACTGGGCCGTTTTCATTGCATTCGCATTTGCTATGCTAATGCACATTTTGATTCGGTCCTTGAAAAGATGTTTGTGCACTGGGTAAAATATGAGATCCCTCAGTGGCTCCGACAAATAAATTTATCATGGGCTTTCAAAGCAGTCATTAGAGGCTCATAATGAATTGTACGAGAGAAGGGAGCCAAGCTCACATCAGCATCAGCGTCAGCAGCAGACGGTAAGCCAAAAGTAAAGCCAAGCCTCCGGCGTACCCGCCAATAGGCCCGCCGTAGATAGATGCACTCTGAAATTGAGTTAGGAGCGCACATCTCACCTCATGTTTTCCACTTATTTCTGCATCACTGGGCTCTTATGACTTGAGGAAGTCCAAGAGCAGCTGGTTATAACTACAAACAGCCTAGAATGACCTTTGGAGCGAACATAAACAGGTGACTGGACTGTGCATGGACAGCAAGTCCTAACAGGCTATTTATCTGCCTGAAGATGGACTTCACTTATGTTGATAAGATGAATGAGAGCATCACACTAATTCATTCAGATTGAATGCCTGTTGTGTCGTGATCTAATCAACTACTGCTGCAATTATTGATTGGAATACAGCAGATTATACTTGGTGCATTGCATATCTAGTCTAAGATATATGATAATAAATTCTCCAGAGAAAGAGAGTAGCTTCTAGAGAAACTGTATATGCTGCCTTAGGGTTTAGGAAAATGGAGTTTTAAATCAAATAAACATTAGCTCCTCTCCACATATCAGAGGAATGGTTTATTACCCTCTTGAACTCTTCAGCTGAACTGCTGATCTTACCCGAGATGCTTTGTGTTGGTCAGAAATGCAATTCGCATATGCATATCTGCAGTATCAGAGCTCACCATGGATTATCCCCTTAATGAGAAGATGGATTTCCCAGCAGCAGGAACTATCAGTTCTTCTATTTCTAGCTGCATGAGAAAAATGATAAGGGAAAGAAACTGTTGGATTAGAAACTGAAAATATTACTGTAGATTATCCTCTCACCGTTCCTCAGGCTATGTTAGACTGTTTGATCTGATCTCACTAAAATAACACCCAAAGATGAGTTATTCACTAGCATTTTTCTTAAATCATCTGCTGGTTTGGATTACGATGATACTGTAAGGGCCTACGTAAGGGTCATTTCTAGGTCTTTTCCTATTGTCAAACATATAAAAAAATGATCAAGTTAATTACATGATGTACATTATATAAATGAATCAAATCACAATTAATTGAACCCACATATTAATATTTGCTGAGAGATGTTTTCAAATTTTTAATAATATTGATAATTATTATTATTATTGATTATACAAGGTAATTATTAGTGGTGCATTAATTTGACAAACATTTTATTTAATTCCAAAAAGAGGCTTTAGAAGTCAATATATTGTTTGTTTTATTTTCATATCTTTGAGCATAAGACTATCGCATTTTTGGTGGGACATTTGTACAGAACACATTCCTTCTAATAATTTCTAAAATGTAATTTGCATAGTTGTTGTTATTTACATTTAGAGATGTCCTGCATTACCTGGCTGAACGAAGATTCTTGATCAGTTCCAATCAAATCTCATAGAGCTGCTGAAAATAAACTATAATCCGTCAAAGATCTCTTGATTTGTCCATGTTTAAAATTGGTTTCTGTAATGGGCTTTGGATTTTGTCTTACCCACATATTCAAATAATCATATTTATTAGAAACATTTCGGAATCCCCGAAGAATGACCATTTTATTCTCAACCTCTCTGCTATCGCACATAGATAGATAGATAGATAGATAGATACAGATGAATGGCTCTGCTATTGAAGTCTTTTATTCTACGCTTATCGTGGCTGGTGTGTAACCAGTGCAGACTTGCTCTGTGCTTGTTTGTGCTGGTGCTCTCTTTCACACATTTTGATTTCCCATGTGCCCATGTGATCATACGCCCTGAGCACAGACTAGGCAGCCTGGCAGAGTGGGCTGCACTGGATAATGGCTGATGTAATGATATAATGGACGGATGGGCCCTTTACTGTGTGACCTTTGAACTATGTCTGGTAGATAAAGGCAAAGAGCTAGTCACTAGTGATGTCTTTTAATGGATGGATAAATACATATATGGTGAAGTTAAATATATGGTTAATCTGATCAAAAAGCGAGCAGGTGATATCCACTTGCCTTAAACTTTTTTTTTTTT
>JAFVLL020012780.1:0-22225 GCA_021397915.2 Tor tambroides | reverse complement strand
TGTGTGTGTGTGTGTGTGTGTGTGTGTGTGTGTGTGTGTGTGTGTGTGTGTGTGTGTTTCAGGGCTCGGCTCTGTTAAGCTCTCTGTGTGGTGTGGAGTGGAGGAATCATGATCAGGAGCAGATCCAGAATGTCTTCAAGAGGGTAAGATCTCAGAAACACATCAGATCCTGATGTCTGTAGATGTTCTGACAGCGCTGACGTCTCTTCTGCTCTTCAGTTTCTCTTTCACTATTCTAAAGCACACAACTCCGTGGGCTCAGTGGAGCGAGAGGTAGGCATGAAGAGCTCATCTGACTGGATCTTATATCTGCGTGTCTCCTGATGTGCGTCTGATCTGTGAATGTTTGGTTTTCAGTCTCATTCGGTTCATCCGCTCATGCGTCTCTCGCCCAAACTCTCTCTGCGCAGGAAGAAACAGCAGGTGTGGAACTGATTTTCCTTCTGTTCCTGTTATTGATCGGTCAGTTAAAGGTGTGAAGGCTGGAGATCAGAACTATATCAAACACAGCCCTGCATCTTCAAACCAACTCAATAAATAAAGAAATCAGAGAATCTGATGATGCCCAGTTAAAACCAAACAAACAATAAAAACACTATCTTTCAGATGATATATATATATTCAGATGATATATATGTATCAGCTTTAATGCACTTATCAAAATAAAATCAGACAAAAGCAGTCAAATGCCAAAACTTTGTTTAATTGACAAAAATGAGTGTTCAAAAACTCATTTAATGTCAAAGAATTTACCTAATCAGAAGTTTATACATAAATCAGCTTTTTTCCCCTGAATGTCATTTTCTATCACTGTTTGGATGCAGAAAAACCAGTTATTTTAGTATCATATTCAGAAACTATTCTAGTTTTTATTAATATTTTAATCATTTCTGTTGTCATTTTAATTTTAGTTAATGTTTTAGTAATTTGTATTATTTTTTATTTATTGTTTTTATTAATTTTTTTCATTTCAATACTAGTTATTTTAGTGAACTTAAAAACTTACTTCTCTGATCATGTTGGCATTTTCTTCCTTAACCTGTGTTTGTGGTGTTTATCTGCTGATTAATGGAGAATACGAGACTTCTTCTTCATCACACAAATGATTCCCAAAACGCAAAAATGCTAAAAACACCACCTATTTAGTGAGAAAGCGTGCCGTGAAACAGCAGAGCAGACACTGTGTTTAATCATGCTCTGGGCTGGACGGAGCACATGTGATGCGGTGCTGTTATTGAGTTATTGCTGCAGTGTGTTTGTGAATAACGCGTGTCTTTCTCTCAGAGAAGCTGAAGAACGTTTGCGGCTCGTCTGGACGACGCATTCGAGGTGTGTGCAGATTAAAAAACACACGCATGCAGATAAAACTGAAGCTTATTCAGCGTTCCCACGTTTCTTCATCAGTTCTGCTTTTCCAGCCATTTATGATTACAAGAATTTCAGAAGCGCATTACTTTAATACACTGTAAAAAATGATGTGATTTTGATGTTTTTTTCCATTACTTTATCAAATATAATTAAATTTTGTACATTTTCATGTGTTTTAATTTTTTTTAAATTTATTTTTAATTTTTTGTAATTTTTTTAATTGTTTTTTTTATTTAAACCAAGTTCAACTTAATTTTTTTAGTTACATATGAAGAGTTTATTTGCAAAAACAGATAACTGTTTTCATTCATTTTCATAAATCATGTTTTTATTGTGTTAGCTGTATTTTTGATTTATTTTTTTGTTATTATTATTTAATCAAAACGACCCAGCTGCAGTTTGATTTATATTAACTGGAACGCAGGATATAAAAAAAAAAACATGATTTTTGAACATTTTTAAAAAATTTATGTTTTTGCGAACAAACTCTTCACATGATTCAACTACATTTTAAAACGTCAGTTTAATATAATTGAAGAACCTGACATTTGATTATATTTAAAAATCAAGGCAGCAACTAAACTGAAGTTTTTAAGCTGAAATAATTGCGATAAACGCACATTCACATAGAAGTTTCCAGAAGCTTTCGGGCAGTTTTATATGTGGGCTTTTTGCTGTTAATTGTGGGATAACAGACTGCAAACGAGCCGGAGTCGCTCAGATCCTGAAGGTGTTTGTAGATGTGACTGAAGTCGGTGTGAAACACTGCACCTAACCCAGTGTTTTCCTCTCTCCAGACCTCCTCTGTTCGTATCTGGGACTCTGAAACATGTTCAAGCTGCTTTACTGCTGCTGTCCAGCTACAACAACCAGCAGATTTCATTAAAAGCTCTTTTCGCCTGCTGACGGTGTGTGTGTTATTGCTTCATCAGAGACACACAGTTCAGAATCAGAACGCCTGGATGATGGTAAACGCTGAAAGGAAATTGATGGGAAATTGCCTGTGATGCATTTATTTATGTCCCTAAATATGACTTAATAATATGACTATACGGTGTGTTTGGTGGCTGAGAGTGAATGGAAACAACCTTGGTCTTAAAAAAGTATTAAATTGACCTTCATCAAACCTGCAGAAATCCTGACAAACACACAGAAAAACACACTCAAATCAACAGTTTTTATTAGTGCTGTCAAACGATTAATCACATCCAAAATAAACGTTTTTGTTTACATTATATATGTATATGTACTGTGTATATTTATGATGTATATATAAATACACACACATACAGTATATATTCTGAAAATATTTACATTTATGCATTTATATATTCATATTCTTACATTTTATTTTATATATATTTTATATATAAATATATTTAATCTATAAACAACATTTTTCTTAAATATATACATGCATGTGTTTGTATTTATATATACACATTATAAATATACACAGTACACACATATATTATGCAAACAAAATCTTATTTTGGACGTGATTAATCATGTGACAGCACTAGTTTTTATATAATAAAGTGTTGAACTGACAAAGGTTGTGTTATAAATCTTCTATAAAACAGAGCGCTGTAAATCTGGTCAGTAGTTGATGTGTGGACGGCTGGTTTAACATGTTTTGGAGTAGTTTGTCTCTGCTCTCTCTGGAGACTGAGACTCTGTCCAGCTGTGATGTGATATAAAGTCATCAGTCCTCGTCTTCATCATCTTCATCATGTCTCGGGTGCGGCGCGGAGCAGCGGATGGACGTCAGCAGCTGATCCTGGATCTGTTTCCGGGGGTTCTCCTCCAGATCCGTCTTCACCGCTCCGGATTCAGACAAACGCCACTCCAGCTCTGAGCAAACAAACACTCCATTACAGACACAGCAGCGGCGGGGGGGACAACACAACACACACGCTTTTCAGAGTCTGATGAGCTGCATCAAGATACAATTATATAAAAAATATAATAATAATAATAATAAACTTATAAGATATATAACAAAACCCTTTATCCACCAGTCTAAAAGGGCATCACAAAAAACTATTTTTACTCATTTTAAAATAAATAAATGACAAATAAAGGGCTTCATAAAGATTCACTTATATGTTTATAGATACACACACACACACTTAAATACATTTAATAAAAGCAAATTTAATAATGCTTAAGATAAAATTACTCTTAACAATGAAATATATGTAACAAAATACTGATTTACTAATATATATATATATATATATATAAAACAACAACAAAATATATCAAAATCATATCCACAAATCTTAATGACATACAAACCTACTTCTACTCATTTTAAATGAATATTAAATATATAATAATTTAACAGCTGCATGAAAATTCACTTTACACACACAGTCTTTCTCTCTCACACACACACACACACACACTGACACACACACACTCACACTCACACACACTGACACACACACTGACACACACACTCACTCACACACTGACACTCACTCACACACACACTGACACACACTCACTGACACACTCACACTGACACACTCACACTGACACTGACACCAAGGTTATAATCGTTAACGAAAACGAACGAAAAAACGAAAACTAGGTGGGAAAAAACATTGTCGTTAACTGAAATAAAAATAAAAACGAGGCATTACAAAAAAACGATAACTAACTAAAACTGTAATGTGTGTTTGGCAAAACTAACTAAAATAAAATAAAATTATAGAGTAAATGTCCTTAGTTTTCGTCTTTGTCAAGGTCTTTAATTTTTTAACGCTATTTAGAACATGCAGCGTATTCGTTCAGCTGCATTTCCTTTCCCTGCTCTTCCTCCGCCTCTCTGTCACTCATGTGTCTCTCATGCGCGCGCGCTCTCACACACACACACACACACACACACAGCCCCTCCCCTCCGTGCACACCGCGTCTCATGAGAACGACTTGGATTCGGCGATTGAAAGTTATGAGTTGGGTATCTCCATCTCTTGAACACCTTCAATCAAACATTAAAAGTGATACAAAAAATATTTTAAATTCTGAATATAATTTTGTCAGTGTGTTAATGTTGACCCGAGAAAGCGTTATGCCTTCTTTAGAAAGTTAACTAATTAACCAAGTTTGAGGGAGTAAAACTAACTTTTGGTTGTGGTTAGCGATGTAAAACACTATATAAGCTGTGATTCAAATATAAAATAATGTTATGTAATTTTTTTACTTTTACACTGAATGTTTGCTGCTTCAATCCAGATGAGTAGGCTGCCCGGCTGTAGGCACCATAGAATTAATTTAGTATAGGGTGTGAATTATTTTTAGCTGTGGTATTTGTAGGGTGTGAATTCTAGAACATGTGTAGATTTTGAGTGCAGCGTGGATTTTGTAAGAGTATTCTTATGCTCAGAAAGGGGACACAAGTTTATTTTTTATTTTTATTAATTGTATTTCTTTCTCAGATTGAGCTCCCTGACAATCTTGACAGGAAATGTCTTGTGTGTCTCAAAAATGGGTTGAATACATGTGGTTCATATATGTCTTCTTTAGTCTGTTGGCTATTTTGTTTTTCTTGGCACACGTACGTCACTTACATTTGCACTTACTGCGGAGACGGTTTACATACACATATTTTGGCCTTACATATGTACATTTTATGTACTGGTGTTATTGTTGAATAAATATTTTCTAAAATTGTATAGTGGTTTTATTTGATTATTATTTTTACAATAATTTTTCTGACCTTTTTGAATCTTGCCCCTGACAAATAACCCAAATTACAAAAAAGACTAAAACTAACACTAAAACTAATAAAAACTAAACTAAAACTAAGCATTTTCAAAAAATAAAAACTAAACTAAACTAGCAAACTCACTTTAAAAACTAATTAAAACTAAACTGAATTTGAAAACAAAAAGTCAAAACGAAATAAAAATAAAAACTAATGAAAAATGCAAAACTATAATAACCCTGACTGACACACACTCACACACACACACTCACACTGACACACACTCACACTCACACTGACACACACTCACACTGACACACTCACACTGACACACACTCACACACACACTGACACACACTCACACTGACACACACTCACACTGACACACTCACACTGACACACTCACACTGACACACACTCACACTGACACACACTCACACTGACACACTCACACTGACACACTCACACTGACACACTCACACTGACACACTCACACTGACACACACTCACACACACACTGACACACACTCACACTGACACACACTCACACTGACACACTCACACTGACACACACTCACACACACACTGACACACACTCACACTGACACACTCACACACTCACACTGACACACACTCACACTCACACTGACACACACTCACACTGACACACACTCACACACACACACACACACACACACACACTGACACACACACACACACACACACTGACACACACACACACACACACACACACACACACACACACACACAGACACTCACACACACTGACACACTCACACTCACACACACTGACACACTCACACACACTGACACACTCACACACACACACACACACACTCACACTGACACACACTCACACTGACACACACTCACACACACTGACACACACACACACACACACACACACACACTCACACACACTGACACACTCACACACACACACACTGACACACTCACACACACTGACACACTCACACACACTGACACACTGACACACACTCACACACACACACACACACACACACACATGACACACACACACACACACACACACACACACACACACACACACAGACACTCACACACACACTGACACACTCACACACACACACACTGACACACTCACACACACTGACACACTCACACACACACACACTCACACTGACACACTCACACTGACACACACTCACACACACACACACACACACACACACACACACACACACACACTCACACACACACACTCACACACACACTCACACACTCACACACACACACTCACACACACACTGACACTCACACACACACACACACACACACACACACACACACACACACACACACACACACACACAGACACTCACACACACTGACACACTCACACACACTGACACACTCACACACACACACACTCACACTGACACACACTCACACTGACACACACTCACACACACTGACACACTCACACACACTGACACACTGACACACTCACACACTCACACACACACTCACACACTCACACACACACTCACACACTCACACACTCACACACACACTCACACACTCACACACACACACTCACACACTCACACAAACCAAAATGTATTCAGACACCTTCAACATTTCTCACATTATATCACAGTTTATTCACTATAGTTTAGAAAATGTTAATAAAATATGAGAAGAGCTCAGAGTTAAACTGCGTCAGAACAAACTCATCTTGATAAAGTCAGATAACTTTGATAGAAAGGAATGATCAGGTCAAAGTGTCTGAATAATTTTTGGTCCCAAATTTCACTGGTAGTCTACTTTATGAAGAATATTTGGTTATCATGTGTCACTGTTCACTTTATTTTACTATCCTCACTTACATAAATCAACTACAGTGTCCTGCACACACTAGTAAAAAAAATTAAAAAAATAATTATATCTGGTGTCTGAATCATTTTTGATTTGACTGTATATCTGTATTTCACTAAAATAAATAAATTAAGAGCTGCATGAAGATTCTGCTAAATGAAATTGAAAAAGCTACTGTACAGTAGGTTTCAAATGTCCCTGGATGGTACTCAGAGAGGAAGGCTGAAGTTTCTGGTTCTGACCGAAGGCGCAGCTGAGAATTCAAATTCCTCCAGACTTACAGCAGCCAATGGAACCCTCCACGCGCCTTCATCTCTCCCTCGTGGTAGACGAAGAGCGTGGGCAGGTTGCGGTCGGGGTAGTTGGGAATGCAGGTGTTGGAGATGGACTTCAGGAACTTGGTTTGAGGAAACTTCCGGGCCAGCTGAGACAGATGCTGGTTTATCAGAGAACACAGCGGGATCCTGAGACAGAAACACATCACCTGTCACATACTGTTACCGCTCCTATATAACAGCCACGAATACACCTCCACTACAGACACATTTACTGATGTTACAATGTGTTTATCAGGGTTCTGTGAAGGTGCACTAGCAGTCAAAGGTTTTTCAACAGTAAGATTTTTAAAGAAGTCTCTTCTGTTCACCAAGCCTGCATTTATTTGATCCAAAGTACAGCAAAAACAGTAATATTGTGAAATATTATTAGAATGCAAATTAGCTGTGTTCTGTGTGTATATCTGTTAAACTGTAATTTATTTCTGTGATCTGCAGCTGTATTTTCAGCATCATTACTCCAGTCTTCAGTGTCACATGATCTTCAGAAATCATTCTAATATGCTGATTTACTGCTCAACAAACATTTCTGATTATTATCAATGTTGAAAACAGTTGAATACATTTTCTTTGATGAACAGAAAGCTCCAAAAATCAGCGTTTATCTGAAATAAAAAGCTTTTGTAACATTATACATTACACCATTCAGAAGCTTGGAATCAGTGAAAATTATTATTTTTTTTTTTAAGGGGGAGAAATTATAGAAATTAATACTTAGTCATGCAATTGTATTATTTGAGTCCCAATAAGATGGAAAATAGCAAAAATTAAAAAAACAAAAAAAAAAACCCATTAAAAATCAAAAATAAGAGTCAAGTTTTAACAAAAAAGTATCATGCAATTGTATTATTTGAGTGGCAATAAGGACAAAAACATCAATAAATGAATTTCCTGATGTCTCTTTATGATTTTGCCCTTTTTAGGGTTAAGGGTAGTAAAGGTTTGATCTTAGGAAGCTACCTCATGTGGTTTGTCACTGCTACGCTGCAATAAACACCTTCATCAAGATCTTTAACACCCTCATCATTTATTCTCCAGCATGCAGTGATTGGAGAGCCTCACCCCTGTTTGTAGAGGTGCAGCACCACCCAGATCCCTGCTCCGGCTTTATTGACCTCCTGCACATACTCCTGCCCCGAGATCTCGCTCACCTCCCCAAACACACTCTTCATCTGATGGGCTTTCCACTCCGCCAGCCTCTTCTGTCTGCCGCAGACAGACCAGCATTACACAGCAGGGTTTAAACGTGTTTCTGCATCTCTGCGGTCTGAAGCTCATTATAGGCAGTTAAACAGATGCAACAACAAAGGATCAGATTATAATCAGTATGCAAATGAATGCAAGAATGAAGGCCGAATACTGCGACTCGTTTCCAGTGATAGACATTCAATCAGAGTCCGTATTTTCAAACCTTAAATGTCTATATAGTCAGATTCAGTTTTAATTTTCAAACCTCAATCATAATGTATGCTATAATGCATTATATCTTTTCATAAAAAATTGTAACCAAAGTTAAATGCATTATAATATTTGCAGATTCCTTGGTTGTTGTTTGTTGAGTGTTTTAATGCATCATACGTTCTGTGTTCAATGAATAGATAAATATTATATCTGTGTCTACAATTGTTCATGAGATCATACAGTGTATTATACATCACAATTATAATGATTAAAAATACTTTTATAATGCATTATATGTAAAGACTTTTTTTTAAATGTCTATTGTTTTTAGTAATTTTGTTTCTGATTTTAGTCTTTCAAACTTTAACCTTAAACTTTTAAGTATAAAGTTCACAAAAAACAAAGCTAGACTGAAATGAGCCACAATTTTCTTCTGAATTAATTACAGAAATTTAATACAGAACAAAACACTGAAATCTTTAGTTATATATATATATATATATATATATATATGAAGAGTTTATTTGCAAAAACATTAAACATTTTTTTAATTAAAAAAAAAATATGCTTTTTATGATGTTAACCTGTTTTTATTGTTTTATTGTGTTAGTTTATTTTTGTGTATTTTTTTTGTTATTTTTTAACCTAATCAAAATAACCCTACTGCAGTTTGATTGAGATTAATTGTAATACACAATGAAAAAAAAGCATGATTTTTGAGTTATCTGTTTTTGCAAATGAACTCTTCATATTATATATATATATATATATATATATATATATATATATATATATATATATATATATATATATATATATAAATAAATAAACTATAATAACATTATATTTTAAATATAACAAGAAATGATCAAATGAATTAATATAATGAAATGACATAAAAATAAAATTTTCACAAAAATATTAATACCACAATTTTTTTCATATTTAGCTTTGGATTTTCAAACTTTAATCTTAAATATCTCAAGAATAAACTTCACAAAAAGCAAAGCTGGGCTCTTCTGAATGAGCTGCGTTGTTTATTGGTCACTGACTGCAGCGTGTGTCTGTACCTGTACATCTCTATGGCCAGCTCATCTTCCTCACTAAACTCGTCTTCGTTCTCCTCCAGCTCCTCCAGAGTCATGCTCTCGTACGTCTTCACTGCAGAACAACACAGTATATATCAGCTCATCTGTCACACACAGTCCATACACTGCTGCTGCTGCTTCACGGGATCGGTTACCGACCGACGGACTGCGTCTGATGAAGCTGCTCCTCCTCTTCCTCCTCCACCGGGGCTTCTTTGGGAGGAAGGATGCCCTTCTTCCTGAGGATGTCGTTCCACTCGGTGTCTGCGTTCGGATCCTACACTCAGAACACAAACACACCGATGACGACTGCAGCTCCAGAGCTCACAGACCTATCAGTTTACTGACACAAGGCTTTACTAATCATTACACTGACTGCTTCAGTTATCTGTGCCTCCAACATCCTCACTGAGATACTATTATAGCTTTTTATTAGTGCTGTCAAACAATTAATCGCATCCAAAATAACAGTTTTTGTTTACAGAATATAAGTGTGTGTACTGTGTATATTTATTATGTACATATAAATACAAACACATGCATTTATATATTTCAGAAAAATATGTTACATTTGTATATTAAATACATTTATATATAATATAAATTATATAAATATATACATTTAAATACATGTAAATATTTTCAAAATATATGCTGTATGTGTGTGTATTTATATATACGTAAATATACACAGAACACACACATATAATATGTAAACAAAAACTTTTATTTTGGATGCGATTAATCGTTTGACAGCACTATTTTTTATTAATACTTTGAATTAGTTCTTGTTTTTATATTTAGTATTTTCAATTTAATTTTAGTTAAAGTTTTAGTCATTTGTTATGGAAGTTTGTTCCCACATCATAAAAATAATAAAAGGTAATTGCAACATTTTTTCTCATAATTCTGACTTTTCTTTCTAGGAATTCTGAATTGCGAGATAAAAACGGCCAGATATAAACTCACATTTTCTGAGAAGAAAAGTCAGAATTGTGAGATAAAGTGTCAAAATTACTTTTTTAAAAAAATTCCGTGGCAGAAACAGGCTTTAAAATTGTTATTGTGCGTGTTTTTTTTTTTTTTTTTTTAATAAATCTATATAGTTAAGAAATTTTAATTCCAGGTTTAGTTTTATTTATTTTAATACTTAAAGTTAAAATTAAAACAAAAATGGGAAAAGCTGCTTTGGCAACTAGCTGAAGTAAAGCACGTTTATTTTTCATATTTCATTTCAGTTGACGTTTTTTTATTTCAATTATCAGAAAATATTTTTATTTTTGGTTTTAGTGTTAGTTATGTATAATAACACAGACTAACACTAACTATAAGCATTTACATTCCGTATAGAAACACTGATCTACATGACTCTTCCACTCCTGGAAATGATATTTTCCTTGAGATTAGCTCTGGCACTGACCACTACTGGACAACACAACACAACACAACACAACACAACACAACACATAAACAATCTCAAACTCTACAGTTTTCAGGTTGTGAGTAAAGACTGAAGCAGTTAGAGTCAAACGATCTTCACTAACCTATCATCTCACTCGCTGTCAGTCACACAAATCAACGAACACTTCAGCTCCAACAGAACGTCAATCAAACTATAATATAGTTAGTTTTAAAAGACACAAACCTGCATGTCTGAGCTGATGTTTGCGCTCTGTGTGAATCACACCGCTGCTCTCACTGCACCGGAAACAGAAGGAGCGCCGCTCAAACTCTTCCGGCCGAACACCGTAACGAGAAATAACAAAACACCCACCTTTTGTTGCTTTTTATCAATACATCGGCTGAGAAATCAAAACGGAGGCTTTAGCGTCACGACAAAAACGCATACGTACATGAGATGATTAATGCGAACATTTAAAGTCGAGCGGACGAGAAGCGCGGAGGACGATTATTAGTGTCGCACCGGTTTCCGGCGTGTTTCTGAATGTCCATATATGGTGTTGTAGCGCAGCGCACGTGAGCCCAGACGCGCTGTCAATCAAATGACGCAGCAGGCGTGACAGACTGACGCTCGTTTAGTAAATAAAAACAGAAGTTTATTATTAATGTTCACCGATAGCTTATTAACCAAAAGCCTGCATTTACTGTCTCTGAAATCAAAATGAAGGAAGATATCCTTACAATTCTGAACACATCATGAAAATAATCGATAATAACAAATCAAATCTCGATAAACATAAGGATTTAAAAATATTAATAGAAGAGAACAAAAGGAGAAAGAAAATATACATCTTAGAGCTTTGTTAATATTCTGGTAAAGTTAAAAATAAACATTCTTTAACGTTAATAGAACGTTAGCACATTATTTACATCCTTCATGGAACTTTTTCTGAAGTTTTAGTTCAGAAGTAGCTTTCTCATAATGTTTACAAAATGCTGAAATGTAATGTTCCCTAAATGTTTATATAACTATTAAAAAAATGTAAACTACATTTTAAAATCTGGACGTTTTGAACATTCAGTGAACATTCTGAAATAATTTCTTCATAACTTAATAACGGGGAATGTTAGCAAAATGTTCTTAGAGCATATTTATATTTATATTTATGTGAGCTTTATATTATATTCGTCATAGCCTGTGCATTGTAAATCAATCGATTTAAGGATGCATTTAAGTAATTTACAGTTACTTTTTTTTTGCTTTATGTCTTATTGCTCAGATCTAATGCAAGTTACTTTATTGTTTCTTAATTTATTATTTATTATTAAAACTTATTTAAATGTAAAAACTGTATTGACAATTTATTTTTACTTATTTGAATGTTCTTTCTCTCGTTATATGTATATAGTGACCTATTTCCGTTTTAAAAGGAGCTATTTTAAGATTTGTGAATAAGAAATTATGTTATTATATATATAAGTGAATTTATAATATACCTATATTTTAAATTTAACTAAAACATCTTTTCTCTGAGTTGCAATTCAGTGTTTTTATTATTTTTTAATAAAAAAGGCAAATAATACCAGAATAATTGTGTATGAATACAATCGTGGACATTTAGGTTGCTAATTATTTGCATTTGAATACAATATAATTATTCGTACAAATGTAATAATTTTAGGTGCGTTATCGATCACTGAATCCCGTAACGCCCCGCCCCCTCCCTAAAGCCCCGCCCCCACTGACGGAGCGCGCGAATGATTGACAGGCAGAGCCGTCTTCTGATTGGAGGAGCGGCTGTCACTCACAGAGACAGGTGTGTGATTCTCGGTAGCGAAAGTTTATTTGCGATATTAAAATATACTTTCCGCAGCTCGAACACGACGGTAGGCTTTTATTGCACCTCAGCACATGTAACATTACTTTTCAAAAACATCTGCACGAATCAGTGATAAAAAAAAAAAGCGTTGGTTGATTCCTGTCAGATTCCCGCGGATCGAATGAAGCGCGTTTATTCGTGAGGAAAACTGCAGGCGCTGAAATGAAACTTCCCTCGCCGGAACCGCGAGCAGGAAAGGCTGGAAAAAGCGGAAATAAACAGTCGCTGAAAGAGGAACTGCAGTTATGGGCGGAATAGGAGTCTAGTGCGTACTAGAAACAACAAGACTCGCCGCACTAGTGTGAGTGAGGATGTGGATCACTCCTGAAGAAGTCGCGCTAAAAAACGCGCTCAAGCTCTGGGTAACGGACAGATCCAACGATTATTTCCTTCTGCAGCACCGACGAGGACATGGAGACACCGGGGGGAAAATCACAGGTGAGTCCCCACATCACATTCCCACGAAGCCTGGATCCGCTCTGAGGTAAATCTTTTGTCTGGGAACTAGATCTGAAGTCAGTCCTGGCTTTCTGCTTTGTCTCTGCTGGGAGTTTCCTTCATGGAAGAGACCACAACAAACACTCATAAGAGCTTCTGTGGCTCTCAGATCATCAGCTGAAGCTTTCTGACAGAAGACAGAGAACTAAACAAGGCTATAAACATCCCCTCTCTTCTCAAAATAACAGAGATTCGTTTATTTTTGCTGTTTTGTGACTGCCCCCCCGCAATTTCTTGCAAAAGCTCTTTACTGTGACTGGAGCTGAAGTGTGTTTTACTGGAGTTTGTGGGTCACCTGGTTTATTTGAAGCTGTTATGAAGTGCAGAATTACCTTGTTAAAATGAGATAATGAAGCTCAAAATCAGCTTGTACTTTCACTTTGATGCTTCTGTAACTGACAGATATTAAACACTGACGCTTTGCTCTTTCTGATGTTTGATATGAATGTATTATGTTTTGATGATTTGAGGCATCTAACTTATAGTCTATAAAGTCTGATCTGTCAGAAACTAGTTACACTGAACTGATTGTGTGTTTATAAGCTGAACCAATCACTTTATGATGCTGAGATTGATGAGGGATTGATTCTTTAACTCTATACTAGCTCATTTTACGAACTGGATTATTCAGGATCAGGACAACTAACCAGTGTTCTGTTTAGTAAACTAATCACACACATCTAAAACCAGCAGTCAAACCAGCTTGACAACCTTTTTTGCATTAAAAGTGTTTGTTTATTTATTTATTTATTTATTTATTTATTCTTTTACTGTAGCATATATATATATATATATATATATATATATATATATACACACACACACACACACACACACTGCATATATAAATAAATAAAATAAAATGTGTATATATATATATATATATATATATATATATATATATATATATATATATACACACACACACACACACACACTGCATATATAAATAAATAAAATAAAATGTATATTTATATAAATAAATATATATAAAAATATATTATATTTGTATATATTTAAATTATTTTAATATAATTGTAAGCTATAAACCTATTAAATAAATTAAATTATTAATTATTTACTTTAATAGTTGTGTGTGTATGTATATATGTGTGTGTGTGTGTATATATATATATATATATATATATATATACACACACCCACACACACACACACACACACATACATATATGCATATGTATAAACTATTGACCTATTAAATGAATAAAAATAAATTTGTGTATGTTTTAGGCCTAACCATTAAACTTAGTTTACATGATACCTTTCGATCTGTTGAGTCACAGAATCATGTTTTCAGCAGTGTTTGTGACTTCTGTAGTGTTTTTATGGATGTAATGATTTTCTAGGAGCAGTAAGTCACTTGAGGTGTTATGTAATGAGTCTCGTCGCTCTGCTCTGTTTTGTGTTTAACAAACAGATGTCTCTGTAGAACTCAAGAGTCCGATTGCTTAGGAGCCGCTTCTGTGACTTTCATGGTGTATTGTTTTATTTATAAATACAGATTTGATGTAATATCACTATCAGAGTTATTTGGGTTATAAGTCAATCTGTTAGTGTCGTGAGTCTGAAACTCTTCCTCATAGATCTGATCAGGTTTGGACAGTAAAGGGTAGCTTTACCCTGAGGACGTGTGTGTGTGTGTGTGTGTGGGACTCGTTCCAGGAGAGCCGGTTATTTGTCTTCTCCTCTTTCTCTGTGTGTTGTGTGTTCAGGATCAGGAAGGCAAATATCAGACTCTTATCGTCTTCCGCTGTGCATTTCCAGACTCTCCTGTACCTGCTGAATGTGTTTGCTGTGGCCTGGATGATAGAAAAGTGATCGTGTGCTGTTCTGATGAATGTTCAGCAGATTTGAGCATGTTTGATTGGCTGCTAGTCAGATTATGTCATCAGAAATGAGCTTAATAACCGTGTGTGTGTGTGTGTGTGTGTGTGTGTGAAACAGTCTGATCTTCCATGAAACATCATGGATGAGATTTCTTTAAAAGATGAACTCATTCTGCTTCTCCAGAACAGATGAGCTCAGCGAGTCCATTTTCTAGCTCTGTACTCTTGGCTCATTTGTGACTTTAACTTAAAGAGTTCAACTAAATTTGAGCAATCAGAAAACGTGTCTAATGAATTGAAATCATAAAAACACATACAATTTATCAACAATCTATTAATAGTTTCCAAATTTTTTCCAAGTTTTGTTTTTGTTTTTTTCTGGATTTTTAATTTAATGGTGTAATTAAATGTTATTAATCAAAAACACATGTCTAATCAGTTGAAATAATACAACTTTAACAGTTAATAAAATTAATAAGAGGGCCCTATGCAATGCTTTATTTTTTAAGAAATACTTTGTTGTCTGTTTTATTTTTTTACAAATTCTATCCCCCCCCCCCAATGGTTCAATGGTTTAATTAAATTTGAATAAAAAAAACATGTCTAATTATTTGAATTATTACCAAAAGAAAAATGAAATGCCCTATGAAATTAGGGCTGCGCGATACATTGTTTCAGCATCGATATCGTGATATATAATAGTCACATCACAGGAGGTGCGATGCAGGGCAAAACATATGCATATTTTTGTGTTTGATTTAAAAGAAGAAGAAGAAATATTTGCCTGATATAAAGTAGGCTAATTAAGTCTATGCTTGCTTTTCTGTTAGAAATAACGGTGGTTTGTGAATGCTGCTTAGCGTAAATAACACATATTTTATAGGGAGCGTTTATGCTGGGATGTTGTGGAAGTTACCAGATGTTACAGAACCTATTTTATGTAAATGTCATTGATGTACTGAAAAAAATCTACATTATGCGGGCGGGAGCGGGACGAGATAACATGTATATCTGCACTTCTTCATTCACAAATGAGCTCCCTTATTTTAGGGTAAGAAGCAACATCCATTATTAATATCATAACATATTACATTCTTGATTTGCCTGAACTGATAGTGAATAAGGTGAGTTAAATAGTGTATTATACAACCCAAAATATAAAATAAGGTTTTTATTACACTTTTTTTATTATATATTTATTTGAAGATGCCTACAAAATCACCCCAATTAGTCTTGAATTATTAATTATTTAATTTGAGCGGTTCGAGACATCTGATGAACATTCCTGTATTTCCACACATTGCAGAAAAAAAGATATCGCAATGTCAGTTTTTTCCAATATCGTTCAGCACTATATGACTTTATGATATATGATTTTTTAACAAATTCTATTTTAATGAGTACATTTTAGCAATCAAAAAGCATGTCTAATTAATAAAAATCATAAAAATATATACAATTTATAAAAAGTTGTTAAATTCTTTTTTTCTGTTTCTAAGGAGAATCATCTGAGATAAAGCCAACACTGAATTAAAAAGCTATGAACTCTTCTGAGCAGTGAATGAAGTGTTTCTGTCTCATTTGAGCTCAGTACGGTTTGTGTTGAGTCTGATCTGCTTTAACAGACGCTGTTGTTATTCCACACAAGAGCTTCTGCTTCTCTATCGGCTGGAGGAAATGCTGAATTAGTGTGATTTGCATTAGATTAGAGAGATCAGGGGGTCTGTGATGAACGTTACGAGTCTTCTTCATTCGTTCTGGAACAGCTGCACTGAACTGCTCTTGCTTTTCTTTTCTTTCCTTTCAGCAGCAGGATGCTGTTCATTTTCTCAAATATATTCAATAATATTTTATTTAAAATGAATATAGTGTTGTTAGACATGTACGTAGGACCCTATGAAATAGTTTTATTATACACATATAAGCATAAGCATTAAGCATGTCTCATGAATTGAAATCATGAAACTACAATTTATTAAAAGGAGATTTAATGTTTCAAAAGCAGTATTCTTGTGCTTTAATAATACACACACACACACACACACACACACACACACACACACACAGAGACAGTTTGGTTAAGTGTACAGCCTACTTTTGATTTATTCATTCAAAATAAGCCAAATTCTGTGACATTCTGCGTTATTCTGTAAATACCATTTTTATGACTGGATTCACTGAAACCATAGGGCTTTATGAACCAAACCAGCCAACTTCCAGGTGAATCGCAACATTTGATTCAAGCAAATAAAGACAAGACTGAATCAAATCTCAATCAATGATGCTATATAAAACTACTGAATACGTCACTGGCTCTAAGAACAAATACCTTGGTATTC
Organism: Tor tambroides; assembly: GCA_021397915.2. NCBI lineage: Eukaryota > Metazoa > Chordata > Actinopteri > Cypriniformes > Cyprinidae > Tor > Tor tambroides. The sequence goes on along the minus strand of JAFVLL020012780.1, from coordinate 4,472 downwards.
ATAGATTCAGTGAAGGATTCATCAGACTGATTCAAACTTGTATTAAAAGAATCAGCTCATCCGAATCACTTGATCGCTCATGCTGTTTGTTTGTCTTTTGTGCAGCTCAATAGAAAGACATGTTTTCATGAAGATCATGGTAGTTCTCTCTAGAGCTTTCAGCTTGTTGCATAGAGAAAATAAAAGTGTTTACTTCAGGAAAGCCAACCTTTACTCTGTTATCTGTTCATGTTTGCTTCAGAACACCTGTAAACATCTGTAGTGCTTCATTGCTCAGCGTTGTGTGTCTGTCCTGTGCTCAGAGAGTGTTGTGTTGATTCGGCTCATTGCGGCTTGAATAGGAAAGTGAAACTTTCTCATGATGCTAATGTTAAAGCAGGCCATATGAGGTGTGGTTTAATAATAACTCATGCGGCACACAGCTGTGCCCCTGAAAGCACATTCATCAACAATACCGCAGTGCTGAATAAAATGTCAGTACTATTGCTTCTGGAGGCTTTTTTGGTTGTTTAATTTAGGATCTTTAGATCCCTATGAAATCTTTTATATTTTCACAAATTCTGTTTATAGAAATTCACAAATTCTTTTTTCATATTTAATTTTTCTGTATTACATTTTCATGCTTAAATTCAATTTTAGTAATTGAAGTCATGCCTAATTAATTGAATCATGAAACTTATAAAATTTACCAACAATTTAAGTACCCAAACATTTATTAAAAGTTTATTTTTCCCAAATTCCTGTTTTGATTAATTGATAGATTTAATGTTTGAATTTTTTTTTAATGGTTAAGCATGTCTAATTAATTGAAATCATGAAATTTATGTTATTTATTAAAAGTTCCCAAATTCATGTTTCCTGTTTTATTTTTTCTGGATTCTGTTTTAGTAGTTTAATTACATTTTCAATAATTTGAATTCATAAAACTTTAACAATTTAATAATTTATTAACTTTTTTTACAATAATAGTGCCCTAAGGTTTTTTTTTTCCAGAAATGCTGTTTTGTCTATTTTAATTATTCTGAATTTATTGTTCTGTCACATCACTGTGCAACAATATAAAGTGTTGTAATATAACATAATGTTACCTTTTGATTTATTTATCCAAATTCTGCAAAATTGTGTGAAATTACACTGTAAATTCCATTTTTATGGCTGAATTCTGTGATTCTGTCCACGTTTTTCACATCATGGCAATCCAAGGCACTGTAAGTTGTCAGTGATTTCATTAGATGTCATTTATTCAGTGCTGTGTGTGTGTGTGTGTGTGTGTTTCAGGGTTGCTGGTGGGAGCGTTGGACACAGTGTTGGACTCGAATGCGCGTGCGGCCCCGTTCCGGATCGTTCTGCATGTTCCGGGGTCGCAGGTCAGCTGGGTCATAGCCAGCGGTGAGAGCTCGTGTTCAGTGTGTTTGCGTCTCTCACACTCGTGTGACACTCTCTCTTCATAAACACTAGTGTGTCACAGTCACTCGCACGTGTGTGTCACAGTATCATCTGTGTGTTCTATTTTTTTTACCCAAGTTCTGCTTCAATTTTAATTTTTCTGTATTCCATTTGAATGGTTAAATTCAATTTTATTAATCAAAAAATAAGTCTAATTAATTGAAATCATAAAATTTAATTTATTAAAAGTTGCCAAATTCAGTTTTGTTTTTCTCAAATTCCTGTTTTCTGTTTTATTATATTTAAATAATCAAAAAGCATGTCTAATTGATTGTATTCAAAAAATTTAACAATTTATATATATTTATTAACATTTTTTTCTTGCCTTAATAGTGCCCTAAGAATTTTTTTTTTTTTTTTTTTCAGATTTTTTCCTCCACATATTGTATTGCTTTTTTCACCCAAATTATTATTTTTTTCCCCCTTTTAATATTTCTGGATCCTGTTTTTCCTTTAATCATTTTTCTAGATTCAATTTTAATGGTTAAGTTATCAGAAAGCATGTCTAATTAAAGTCATTACACTTTTGCAATTTAACAATGATTATTTGACAAAAATCATATTTAATTCATTTCATTCATAAAACAGTTTTTTTTTTTTTTTAGCAATAATAGGGCCCCATGAAATGTTTTATTTTTTCAGAAACTATGTGTTGTCAGTTTTAATTTTTGGATAATTTTATAAGTACATCATCAAAATGCTGGCAATCAAGTGAAGGCATAAAGCATTAAGAATGTAATGAAGTTGTTTTCTGTGTGTTTGCTTGCAGGAGCCACGATAGAGGAGGTGCAGAAACACTGGAGATGGCTGGATCAGAACCTGCTGCCGTACATGGCCGTGTTTGAGAATAAAGAAGACGCTGCCAGTTTTGTACAGGGCAAAGTGAAGGTACGGCCTCCCTAAAGACTCACACAAACATGACATTCAGTTCGGACTCTAAATCTCTCTGTATTTTTATGTAGGGTTTAATCGCAGAGGAGGTTTTGGGGGGCCAGGCTGCTCGGGAGGATGATCCGGCTCGCTTCCGGGAAGATCTGGCGCGGTTCGAGCAGCGCTTCGGCCTCCCTCAGCGAGAGAAACTGGTGACGCATTACTCCTGCTGCTGCTGGAAGGGTCGAGTACCGCGCCAGGGCTCACTGTACCTCACCACCAACCACATCGCCTTCTACTCCTTCCTACTGGGCAAAGAGGGTGAGGAATCAAATCATTAGGGATGCACCGAATGTTCGGACGAAAATAAGAGAAAAGACCGGATAAATTGTTCCGAACAATGATGTGATCAAATAGAGGCGTGCACTAATGCAGCAAACATGTGGGCAGTGTGGAAGCATTTAAAAGTGTCCGAGAAAGACGTAAAAATCATTACAAGCTCCGACAGCGAGAGACTGATTAGTGCTGCATCTCAAGTCTTTGATGAGAAGAGGAAGGCTGGTTACTGTACGATGACCTTAAACAATTAAATAAACTGCAGAATGTTATGTTTTCTAATGCATGCATGAATTGCATGTATACAGACAGCAATGACAAGCTCGTTAGCCAGGGTTCAGAGTCCAAAAGAGGAAAATCTGTGCTGAAACAGTGATACTCATCAGATGCTCAGTCACATTTTTATGAATTTTTACAAGGTATGTGACAGTGTGATACATGCCACAATCATCTTCCCAAATTCATAATGAGAATCATTCATAAATCTGCTGTTGTCAACCAAAAGAAGCACTGAGGACTTCCTGCGGGTTTCCACCAAAACTCCATCAACAATGTTAGTTTTGTACTGTTGTTCTGTAAAATAAAATAATAATGATAATAATAACAACAACAGCTCTATTAATACATTTATTATAACATTCACACATAGTGTTCAAATTGGGATCTGTAATATTTTCTAATGTTTTAAGTGAAAGAAGTCTCTTCTGCTCAGAAAGGCTACATTTATTTGTACAGTAAAAAAACATGCCTGATTCAAGAAGGGTCTCAAAAATGGCCAAAAAATACTATTTTACTACCTTATTAATTTTAAGTTAAATTGTGCTTTGTTGATACAATGTCTGCTAGAATGTTAAAACATGTTCAATGTTAAGTAAATATTTTTAAATTGTTGTTTTGTAATTGATTTTTTTCTTTGAAAACCAAGACAAAACAGGAAAAAGCACATTTTGGTTATTTAATCTATGCAATGGTGAAACAAATTGGGGAAAACATGAAAAACTGAGTTTGGTATTGGGCCTTTGGCCTTCGACCCAGTTCGGTTTCGGCCAAGAATTTTCATTCTGGTGCATCCTAGAAATAATGAATGAAATGCTCTGATTTGAGCACTTCTGACGTCTTTGTGCTGCATGTGTAACTCATGCGTGTTGTTTTTGCGCTCAGTGAAGCTGTTAGTCCCGTGGGCTGAAGTGACGCGGCTGGAACGCGTGTCGGTGGGTTTGCTGACGGACGTGATCCGTGTTCACACCAGACGGAAACAGAGGGATTTCTCCATGTTTCTGAACGTGGACGAGGTGATGAGGGTCATGTGTCAGCTGGCTGATATCGCCCTCCGCAGGCTGCTGGACAGCGGTGGACTCACGCTCGACCAGTCGCTGCTGGAGTCCACCAACATCACCAAGAGGTGAACGTCTGCTTCATATCCACATCTGCAATAACATCTGCAATAACAACTACATCTGCAATCACATCTACGTCTGCCTCACATCTACGTTTAATCACATCTATATCACATCTACATCCGCAAAGGCATCTACATCTGCAGTCACCTCTGCATCACATCTGCAATCACATTTACCTCTGTCATCACATCTACATTACATCTGCTTCACATATACATGTGCAATCACAGTTTGACATCTACATCCACAAACAAGATACAGTGAGGAAAAAAATGATTTGATCCCCTGCTGATTTTGTACGTTTGTCCACTGACAAAGAAATGAACAGTCTATAATTTTAATGGTAGGTTTATTTGAACAGTGAGAGACAGAATAACAACAAAAAAATCCAGAAAAACGCATTTCAAAAAAGTTATAAAT
>JAFVLL020012778.1:0-20760 GCA_021397915.2 Tor tambroides | reverse complement strand
GTTTATACCATTGTTTGAAGCAACCGCATGCCATATTTTTAGATGAAAATAAGCTGAAAACACTCTAACTGAAAAACTTCTATAGTATTAAGCCTCAGATGTGAACTATACTGTATATTGGATTGGTTTCTTCTTTAAATAAAAAAGTAAAAATATGCATGCTATTATAATGCTATACTAAAACTAAAATTAAAACAATGCAAAAACCCTTAAGATAACTTGTAGAAAGAAAAGAACACATCTTAAGCACACAGAATAACATAAATGGATTTTGAACGATTAATTGCCACTTTGAATGATTACGTAATTGTGGCATCCGTAATTGTAACTGCGATTAGAAATTCGATTAATTGTGCAGCCCTATTTATTACTACAAAAAAATTCATAATAATTATCCAATTACTCAATTAATCATCAGAATAATAAACCAATTACTCGATTAAACGTCAGAATAACTGACCGATTACTCGATTACCAAAATAATCGTTAGTGACAGCACTACTTCAGACTCTCCTATGATTTTGTACATGAAAATGGGTATTTGTTTATCTAGATGTTTTCATAATAGTCTTAGGGTCATCAAAGGCATGTAAAAAACTGTTTTTGATTTTCTTTTTGCAAAAATGACCCGGACCAAATATGAGGGATAAATCTTGCTCATTTAGACTGGCTGAGAATATCGATGGGTAGATAGACTAATTTAACATTTCTGATTCACCATTGCTCTCATGTCTGTTATTGGTTACAATGCTCAAAAAAAAAAAAAAAAAATGTAAATATGCATATTTTGCTGCAACAGAAGTTGACCTGCACTGAATACTGTACTAGGCACTTTCACTATTTTATTTGAATTTTATTTTTAGTTTATCATTTTATTAGATTACCTATGCAGCCTTAAGGTCAAGGGTTGTTATGGATATTCATAAAAAGTAAGAGGCAATTATCTATAATATAATAATTGTCATTATCACTCATTCTCTCTTCTGAACTGTCAGATGGAAAAAAAAAAAACTCTGTATAAAAAAAGATTACAGGCCTTCTGCAGTGGTAGTTTAATCATTATGTTCCATCAATTCGTGAAACTGTTCAAATGGTGTCAGGCGGTGACTTACCTAATGCTGTACACAGGTTGAACAGCATCAGAGAATAGAAGAACGTGTTGCTTTTACTGACAAGATGCAGAGACGTCCACGCTTGAGAAGACAATCCTGATGGATTACAAGAGTATATAGTGTCAAGAGTCAATTATGCTCATGAAGACCATTTATATTCAGTTATAATGACAGGTCAACAGAAATACCTCTTGTAGAAGATACGGGCATAAATCTGAAGAGCACAAGCCCAGCAAGGTTTAGTAATACTATGCCCACAAAGGCAATCCGTGCCTGTGGGAACACACACACACACACACAGTCATTGAGATGCACATAACATTCATTAACAGTAAACTATTAACTATAAACATTTTTTGTACTTTTGTGGTAAATGTGTTTTATGTAGAGATTTTATTGTTGTATTCTTAACCAAGACACAAACTTTCAATCTTATAAAAATGCACTATAATATATTAATTATTCCATGTTTAAAGCTATGATAATTTAAAGGGATAGTTCACCCAAAAATGAAAATTCAGTCATTAATTACTCACAAATATACTTAAATTTGTGTTCCGAAGATGAACAAAGGTCTTACGGGTTTGGAACGACATGAGGGTGAGAAATTAATGATGGAATTTTCATTTTATCCCTTTAGCTGAAGAGTGAAGTAAACAGCTATTTCAATATTTATTGTGAAATCAATTTTTCACGATGACTTAGTTTCATTTTTATACCAGTATGTAGTGGTCTGTAAGGAGGATGAAGGACTGCATGAAGCCGAAGCTGGGAGTGAGGTCTTCCTCTAGTGTAAACTGCTGCTCTCGCACTTTTGAGCGACCTGCAGAGTCCTGGGACAGGGAGAGAGAGAACAAGTGAAAAAAGCTCACACTGTGCCATTTTCTTAAAGTAACAACACAACCATTTCTATATATTTAAAGGGGGGTCATATGACGTTGCTAAAAAGAACATTATTTTGTGTATTTGGTGTAATACAATGTGTTTATGCGGTTTAAGGTTCAAAAAACACATTATTTTCCACATACTGTACATTATTGTTGCTCCTCTATGCCCCGCCTTTCTGAAACGCGTCGATTTTTACAAAGCTCATCGTTCTTGAGAAGCGAGGCGTGCTCTGATTGGCCAGCTATCCAGTGCGTTGTGATTGGCCGAATACCTCAAGCATGAGACGGAAATGTTACGCCCCTTACAGTATTGTGATGCCGTTTCCCGGCGCGACGACACAAAAACAATAAAACCCATTATAAATGAGGTATTTGTTGCATCCAGTGGGGACATAATTACTGATTATAATGACTTATACTGTCTTTTTACGCGTCGCGTTGCATCGCGCTGCGTAAACATTACCATGTCTGCATTTGTGATCTGAGAAACGAGAGACATGTGGGGCGTGTTTAAATGAGCCGTTTTAGGGGGGCGTGGCAGAGTCTTAAATTTTATAAAGAATATTTCTTTGGTTTTGAGACTTTAGTCTTTGCAACTTCAGGGATCTTATCTATGCACAAATAGCTTGGAACACTCCAAATAGAAAGGAAAACTTGAAATCGCATCATATGACCCCTTTAAATAAACAATTGCTGTGCAGTTGCTAAGGTTCTGCGTGGTTTAACCACGTTGCTCTGTAGTTCCTAGGCTGTTCTGGAGAGTGTTTGTGGTTGCTAAGGTTTTCTAAGTGGTTTTAAACATGTTGCTGTTCTGTTTTCTGGTTGGTTGCTGAAGTCCATCTCTATAATATTCTGGTCTCCAGATATTACTCTTGCAAAGTCTACAGGACCAGGCAGAATTTGTTTGTCCAACTGTTTAGAAAAGCAACAGCACACCTCTTCTAAATAAGCCACATGATTTGAGGAATGAGTGACAAGTGATGTTTAATACAAGAGCAAAATGATTTGTTCAAATCATTACCTACCTCTACGTTAACTCTGATAGTGTGCAGTCCAGTAGTGTATAGCATTGGGTCCCATTGCAGCACATATAAAGGACCCCCCGCGCTAGACGCTTTTCCCAGTGAAACTCCATCCACATTCACATGCACAGCTGTGATTGGAGATTCAGAAAAAGCCAGGAGCCTACAGAACCGACACACGGCACATAGAAAAATTAGTGCAACCTCAAACTATGACATTCTTCGTAGGACAGAACAAGACAAGCATGCAGGGAATATACATAAACGTGAGGTTTAGATGAGAGACGATAATGTTTCATAAGTCAACGTCTGAGCGCTTGAAGGTTCAAGAGGACACACACAGAGACACCTGATGTGCGTGGAACTGCGGATACGACCCAGAGGCTCCACTCCTGGGTGCAGGTACTGGGCGTCTTTGGGATTGGTGATCAGCACAGCCGGCCAGTCCTCAAACGTCACATCAGTGAAACTAAGCAGGTCATGGTCGAAAGCCAATATCCTGTACCTAAACCAAGGGAGAACTTTGTGTCACTGCATTTTTTTTTAGAGCTAGGGCACAACGATATGTCTTCCTCATATATCAGCTGTTGTTCTTGTATTTGCTAACATAGTCAGCTATATTTACATCATGCAGCATTCCCCTGAGCGTGGGCCTCGTTCTTTGTGAACTTACCTGCGGTTGTCCATCCAGTCTCCCAGCTCTAACTCCAGCGTGCCTCCTTGATGTCGACTGTGCAATACTGGCATGAAGCCTCCTAGTGTATGTAGGTGCCCACACAAATACGCCACGGCAGTACTGTATAAAATAATGGATAAAATATGAGATTCAGCAGAATATGATGAATATTATAAGACGCAACCTAATGCCGCTTGTTAGCTCTTTAGCATTATTCTCTACAAGTGTTTAACAGCACTGAATATGACATTATTATTACAGCATTTCAGACCAGAATTCATGCTAGAGAATCATGTTCTAGGGTTTAGATGGTCAGATGGCCAAATAGACATCGGATTGAGATTGACATTTGAAAATTGCCCCAAATCGAGTCGCAGCCCCAGATGGCACAGTCACAGGCCATCCACAGGTCACTGACTGATTCATACTGCACAAAAAATTGTATGTCCTTTTGCGAATTTGCAACATAGAGGGAGTTTTTTTTTTTTAAATCACAAAGAAACTAGTGGCTACAAGGTTTAAATAAACACTGGAAAGTTTAACAGGTTAATGAAATGAAATATTTGAAAAAATAAAAATTAACAAAAAACTAATAAATTAATAAAGTTAGTAGCAAATGTATACATACATATTTTATATATTATATATATACACACTGATTTTTTTGAGTTACGTATGTAAAATAATTTGTATTAGCCTATTACTTTTGTACAGACAGAAACAAAAGTCTATATATGGTCTATCTATAAAGTCTGTAAGTCAGTTTTTGTGTTTTCATTACAATCTTTCGTAGAGACTTGATGCTGTAATTAAAAATATTTAATTATATTAATCTACACTACCGTTCAAAAGTTTTTTTGAAGAAGAAATTAATACATTCATGAAGGATGCATTAAATTGATCAACAGTGACTGTAAAGACTTTTACATTGTTTCAAAAGATTGCTAGCTCAAAAAAAATAAATGCTATTCTTTGGAAAGTATCAAAGAATATATCAGTTTCCACAAAAAATAATAAGCAGCTTTTAATAAGAAGTGTTTTAAATGTTTTTACTTTTTTTCCCATCACAGAAAAAATTTAAAATATATTAGTATAACAATTAAAAATCGTATCGACTCCAAAATTTTGAACAGTAGTCTTTTTTAAATACATTTTTTATACATAATTTTTATTATTGTATTATAGTTTGTATATGGACTAAACCTCACAAACTCTATATATATTTTAAGTTGTTTTCTAATGTTTTCGATATAGTCATATTTAGAAATTCTGCACTGTCATTTAGTTTGGCACTGTCATTTTTTTTAATATAATCTAATTTCAGATAAACCAACCTCTAATAGAACAGTTGTTGATCAATTTATATGCTGGTCACAGGCTCTCTTCCTGTCTAAGTGGGCCGTTATTGGCGGTCAGTGGGGAAAATTTTCAAATTGGTTGATAGTGTCACTGCAAGATTTTTCCAAACCTCATGAGCTCTCGGATTCCAGGGAAGGGGGAGATGACAGTAGACGTGGTATAATGTCCAAACCAGATGGACTTGTTACTGCTCAGACTCTCCTCTCTAAAGGTCGCCAACATGTCCATCTGAGTCTATGGGGAACATCACATTTCAGCCCAAGGGAAAAGTTGTCATCACATTTACATAAGCAAAGCTAAAATAATCTCTCCTACCTGACTGATAATTCCAAAGAAGTTATAGGGTCGTTTGGGTCCAGGGGTCAGAGTGGCATCGGCACAAATGAAAGAGTAGTTCCCAAAAGGAGTTCTGTGTATGTAGTGGAAGGATCCAACTTTCTGATTAGCAGAGTATTTCCTAAGTATTCAGGAACGGAGATAAATAAGACAAAATTTCTTCCCAATAAGACCATTAAATATGCATTAAAAAGGATTTTTTTTTTTTAAATGTCGACTTTAATATCTGAACCTTCTTGGAACTTTATAGCCATTATGTTCTGCATCTGTAATATTTGTACAGACCTGTAATAATTGTTCACGCTCTCCAGTGAAATAATATTAAAGGCATCTGAGGAGACAAGAAGAAAATATAAATCAAGATTTCCTGGAAATGGAAGAAGAGCGTGGACAAAATAACTGATAATGGAGCTCTTATTACATGTCTGGCAGCTTTCGTAATATAACACCAGTTACAGGACCAGTGGGGAAATGGGATAATGTGAATAGAGGAAAAATGATATGTGAGCTATGGGAGTTCATTAGAGATGTTCATTAGCCTCCACCAAAGTCAATGCAGTCTTCATAGCTAAATATTAATATAATAACATCAGATGAAACACAGCTGCTGCACAAAGAAATTTATGTATATTTAATCTGTTCAAAGTAAATCTCATTGGTCCTTCTCCATTTAACTGTATATTAAACATCAAATGTGTTTTGATTGGCTGCAATTCTGTTGCACTGCAATGCATTTTGTGTTAGCGTGGATTTGTCATTGGAAACTTAACATGTCACACCCAGCTGGTTGCCAGTAGAGATATGGCTAAATATAATTCTTACAGTATAATGACTTAAATTTCAGTCTGTTTCTCACGCAAAGCTATCAAATGGCTTTTCAAGACGTGGAATGTAGTGCATGTACTTTTATGGCACATTTTTCAGGGTTTACAGTCTGATCAGCAACCAATTGTATGGAAAAGAGCAGCATGAACATTCATCTAAATATCTCCTTTTGTGTTTGACTGACAAAAAAAATCATATAGGTTTGGAATGTGTATAAATGAAAAAAAGTATAAAAAATTATAACGGTTGCCATTGTAACGGAGTAAAATTAACTAAGCTGAAGTACTAAAATTACTAAAAAATTCAATAAAGCTAAAGAGAAATATTTAAAATAAAAACTAACAAAAATGACAACAGCACATCAAAATGATTAAAACTAACAATAAAATGAAAACTGAAAATATAAAAATAAAAGCTAATTCAAAACATGTATAAATATTATAACAGCATATAAATAATGCTAAAATAACACTGCAGAAATATCATTTTTGGGTAAACTATCCCTTTAAATCAAGATAGGAAACTGGAGGAGTAATGATAAACATCCTCATGATTGCAAAGTTGTTATTAATCCACTAAAGTTTGTTCTGTGTCACAACAACCCAGCAATATCCTGTTTAATAGAGCTGGGCTTCATTTCAAGTCATTAGTGTGACATAAGAGTGTCCAGCTGTCTTCACTCAATGTCCTTTAATTGTTTTATTGCCAACAGACACCGGGACAAAGACAAACAATTATTTGTCCCTGACCAACAGTGACATGCAAAAAGGAAACTTATTTCTGCTCTTTATTTAGCTCTCCCACCCAAACCTTCAGATCCTTTCATAATGATTTCTGGAGGCAACTGACATTAGAAAACAAAGATAAAGCGTGTAATTTTTGTGATGTTAAAATATTTTTTTCCTATCCCACTGTAATATGCAACTATAAGTGGGCTCCATTCATAAAGTGTGAACACTTCATTTGAGTCTGACACAGCAACACTGGCTCAACCAATGGTGTGATTTTGGGGCGGGGCTATCTGTTTCACTGACCTATGGCAGACAAGTGATCAACACAATTTTATTTCATTGTGCAACTATTTTACGTTTTGGCGAATTGGTGGCTAATTCGTATGAATTCATACAAACTCATTTGTAAATTTTTGTACAATCTGCTTCTGCCCCGGTTTACGTTTAAAGGTGGATTTTCATGCTTACTTTTTTCTAAAAATCGTAAACTTTCATATGCTTCACATCATACAAATTCATTAAAAAAAAAATCACTTCCTCTTTTATAGTTATGTTTTACTGTTGGAGTGTTTGGGTAAACCTATTTGACAATGATCGATATTTTCAAAACTCCAGCCCTCGAAAATCATCATTTAAAATAATAATAATAAAATAATAACAATAATAATCACCATGGTTTCCTCGAATGTCAATCCATTTAGTCCGTTCCAGCACTCGTGATCTTTTAAGGACGTTGTGGTAGGCCTGCCACTCCACTTCATGTTGAAGAGAGCCCATTTTACTCTCAGTCTTCGCATCTGTCAAGTCCCCTATTAAATAAAGTAAAAATGTGTTTTTATGTTGCATGTATGTATAAAATCTAATTTGACTATGAATACAGTAAGTAATGTATGGTAGCTCACCTGTGGCCAGCACAAGATCAGGTTTTATCACATCAATAGTGTCACTACAGAACTTTTCGAAGTCTGGAATGCGCCTGGGATCGTGGAAACGGCTGATATGAATGTCGGAAACCTGCAGAGAGGAATCAGCATGTTTAGAAATCAGCTAATAATGAGGTTTCACGCAGGCCTGTTCGTAGTTAACACAGAGTGTTGGAAATCTCACACATAAAACTCGCCTATTTATAGAGCAAGTGTCACTGGAATATTAGAGGAGGCATCTCTTATGTGCGAGTCAGTACACAGCTGAAGGTTTCATGTTTTATCATCCAAACTATGACATTAGGGCTTTATGCACACTGTATATACATATCTGATGTGACAAGCTTTTTGTTTCCAGGACGTCGTACATATTGCAGATAAAAATACCAAATGGTCTCAATAATAAAACTGTAATTTTAGTGTGCACAAACATTTCTAAGCGGATGAATTAAAGAATGATGCTATATTCATACATATATCATTTTTATGACAAATAATTGGTGTGATAGTTAAAAAAAAATTAAAAATGTTTTACAAATTATGAAAGTCTACATCATTATGAATCAAAGAAATGTTTTAAATCATAGTTTCTAGTACAGTACAGTATAGTGTTGGGGAGGGTTAAGCACACACATATTAAGTCTTCCATTTGAAAACTGTTTTTATAAAAAATAACTATTGCATGTGTCTTTACAGGTCAAATCAGACTCATATTTGAAGAACCGATTATTAACTTTCCTCTTTGGCCTTTCCACATGTTAGACAGCTTTACACACTTTTTGTTAATATATTAACAAATATTTACCTCAAAAATAATTTTACTTTTTTAAAGATTCAACCCCTCACACATGCTTTTTTTTTTTTGACTGAACAATTTTGCAAAAGGACTAGGAGATTTATGGGTGAAATATGCATGAACTAAAATTGTAGCTCTAAAATTTTCACTGATCATTAACTAACAGCTGAACAATACAGTTATTAAAAAATAATATATATATATATATATATACACACACACACACACACACATTTAACTAAAATGAATTACATATTATAAAATACCTTTTGCCAAAGTTGTGTTCCAGCATTCTTTAAATATTTATACTCAAATTGTGTTATTCTATCACAAATAGAAATACTGAATGTATAATATAATATAATATATTTTTGGACCATATTAAAAACATTCCATTAGTGGAAAAACCTCTTGTAGGTCTACCCAATATTTTGTATTAAGAGTTACATATTAATATTAACATTTATCAATGAAATCAGTATACTGTCAGTATACTAATGCTTGATTACAATAGACTAATCACTGGAAGTATGTGACGTGTCCTCAAGAAAAAAGTCCTTTCAATTTTTGTAACACACATACACCATATTACATTCATTTAATGCAGGGGTCACCAAAATTGGTCCAACTTGCCTCAACACACCTGCCTGGAATTTTCAAGTATGCCTAGTCAGACCCTGATTAGCTGCTTCAGGTGTGTTTTATTAGGGTTGGAGCTAAACTCTGCAGGACACCAGCCCTCCAGGACCGAGTCTGGTGACCCCTGATTTAATGTCTCGTCGTGATCATAACCAATTTATTGAGTATTCATGGTTATATTATACAATACAGCTATACTACATAAGCTACATTCGACGTCGCGTTAGAGGTTACAATATTCCGGCCTTATCGTGTTTAAATATTTCACACAACAACCGTTTTTAATGCGCGAAGAATAAATTATTATGGCAGAACGCAAAATAAAAGCCATCCCCCATCAATCACATGATCAGCCCATTGACAGGCTAATGACAGTGTGACACGTTTTTAATGAGCTCTCACACACCGCAGCGTTAAAGCTCTGCTCACCTGCACAAACCAGAACACACTGTCCAGCTGCCCGCCGGGATACGGAGGGCCAGTCTCTCTGGACTGATGTAAACTGCGCTTCGGGTGCCAGGCGCTGTCATAGCTGTCAAACAGCCAGGAAGTGAAGCAGGCGAGCAGCAGCCCAACAATGACCAGAGCCGCGAACAGCCGGAGCATCCTGCCGATATCACGCTGCCTTCACCGAGATCCCGTCAAGCGCTTCTCTTCTTCATGCTGGAGGACACTAATGGGGGATTCAGACAGCCTTACATCCTCGGCTCTCGCTTCAGCGAACGCCAGACACAGCCGCAACGGACGAGCAAATCAGCGCGTTGTAATCGCCAACATCATCCATTAGAAACTTCCGGGTGGCAGGATCCTATCCGTAGAAATTAAACTGATGGAAAGAAAAGATGGCCGAAGGGGGTGGAGCTATGCTGTTGTCTTGGCCCGGAGTTGCCGCTAAACCGTTCAGACTTGAGTGTCAGTTAATTTTTTTTATTTAAAATATTAAATGTATTAGAAATAATACATTAAATTAATATGAATACAATACATTAATAAATTATTCAATTTATTTAAAATGCTCCTAAACCATTCAGACTTGTTACATTAATTTTTTTATTTACAATATTTAAAGTGCCCCTATTATGGATTTTTGAAAATTACCTTTCATGCAGTGTGTAACACGGCTCTAAGTGAATGAAAACATTCTGCAAAGTTTTAAATCTGGACGTGCACCGTGTATAAAGTTATTGTCTCTCAAAAGAAAGAGTCGACTCTGAATCATTGAAACGAGTCGTTTTTAAAACGAGTCCCAAGCTGTTTCATGTTGACGTCAAAATGAAACATTAGCATATTGCCCGCCCACTTGTTGCGCGCGCAGACCTGGGAAAACTTGATTTTGGCGTTGGTCTGAATGAAAATACAAACTCATTCTTTGCCACTAGGTGCCGCTTTTGGAGCGTTTAAAGCTCACAAACACTGCTTTAAATGAAATCGACCAATCAAAGGAGGGGTTTGGAAAAATGAATCGTCGAACGAATCGTTTGGGAGTCGTTGAGCAAATAAGGTAAAAATAAATGCATATTATAAGAAAACGAAAATGTTTTTTGATCTTGCATGCATGTCAACCTGTTGTTGGGGACTCCCAAAACCAAAATATGAACCTTTCATTACCCATAATAGGGACACTTCAAAATATTAGAAATAATACATATTACATTAAATTAATATTAATACATTAGATATTAATAATAAAATTATTTAAACTATTTTATTACTAGACCATTTTGAGGTTCTAACTAGGGGCCTGTTTCATAAAACAAGTTTACCAAATAAGCCAGGTTTATTTCAGTTAGTCTGACTTATTGTCAATCGATTTGGTTCAAAATAAGTCAGACTGAGATAAACCTGTCTTGTTTGGTAAACTTGTTTTATGAAACAGCCCACTAGATTGTTGGTAAATGATATTTATTTCAAATATTACACATCACAAAATAAACACCTCTAAAGTTGATTTCTTCATTTAATTAGCAAATTACACTGGATCAGGTGTATATTTCGTTTATTTATTTATGTTACTGATCCACGGAGCGCCCCCTGTTGGAGATCATTTTCTCCTTAGAAGAAAAAGCCAATATCAATAACATTGACCTTTCCACTCCATTTAGTTTATTGATAGCACTTCAGCAGCTCTTTAGAAAAGACAGGGACATATTATGCTGCAATAATGATCTAAATTAAATGTTCTCATACTGTTTTCTGCTGTAGTATTCAAGTTACTATGAAGATGCTGTATAGCTTCATTTACATTTTAATATACATCCAATATTTTTAATATTATTGAATCAAGTTTGTCATTATAAAATGTATGTTTCATAGACATTTTTAGTACAGTAGGTAGTTAACAGATTATCACCCTGTTTGAAATGTATCATAACAGCTCTGCATGTCTATAACATGCTTATAACATCAGAAAGAGAGGTTCCCACGACCTAAATGGTCCCAACTGTAAAAACCACATGGAACAATAAAAACACCATAATAACTGAAGACTTCAGCATTTAATTTATTTCACTGACATTAATTTTTTTATGTGAGGCCACATTCTATGTCCAGAGAGACAGATTGAGCATCAAAGCTCACTGAAATTAAAACAGTTATTTTACAGACAAGTGCTTTTGGACTATACCCTAGAAAACATGAGGAAGAGCATTGGGTTTTGATTTTGACACCAGGGCTGTACCGGAATGCCTGATGTCTCTGCCTTTACAGTTTGTACACAACCATTAGAAAACAATTTCACCTAAAGAGTTCATTAATATACAAAAACAACTCAAAAACCAATTCATTTAATTCAGTAAAAGGTTATCGCTTGGCCAAAGCCTACCTGAATATTAGTCATGCACATGGCATCTTACAGGGAAAAGTGATATTTCATATTGTAATGTATTATGTCCGTTTTAAGGAACAAAAAGGCCCTTCGCATTCTGTATTCTCGTTTTAAGTGCACAATCGCGATTGCTTGTTTTTCACGTAAATCTCTGAAACTTCAATGAAGTAGTAATGGCACATGACGGCTAAAGTCACTTGTGAAATTTCTTGCTCGGATCCTTTGCGTGATCGAGCAGCAGCTGACAAGGCGTAAACTGGTTCCCAAAGACCTCCTCGAACCTTCTCATCTTCTCCACAAGTTTGTCTGCGCCAAAGCTGTCCACAAACCTGAAGGGTCCTGCAATTAGATAATTAACACAATGATGGGACTGAATGCACATTATCCTTTAAAATTTCTTTTACAGTTTCAGGATACATTCAAATCAAAGTAAATCTAGATTTTGGACTCTCACCTCCAAGGCAGGGTGGAAAGCCGAGACCAAACACGGCCCCAATGTCACCCTCCACTGGATTGGCAAGGATTCCCTCTTGCAAACACAGAACAGCCTCATTCACAAACCGGGACACCAACCTGTACTGAATATCCGAGTCTGAAGATCTGGGTGGAGAGACAGAAAAAAGCAGTGATGACAAAAAATGTTTTTTTTTTTTGTTGGATAAAAAAAAATGATGAATTACCCTAATATAGAACAATAACACTGCATCTGTCCTGATAAAATGTTACCTTACGAATTGAAACTAAAGAGTCTGAACTACTTACATAGCAGCGTTTGGCGTCAGCTTGTATGATTCCAAAATCTCCAGAGCTTCTGTGTTCACATCCCTGCGTTTAAGTCCAGGCTGGTAGATGTAGCAGCCCTTGCCTGATTTACGGCCTAATTGCAAATTAAGAAGAAATAATTTATGACAAATTATACCAAACATGTTAAGGTCACTAAAGGCCACTAAAGATTAAGACTTAAAGGGATAGTTCACCCAAAAATGAAAATTCTGTCATTATTTACGTGACACCAGTGGTTCAACTGTATTTTTACGAAGCTACGAGAATACTTTTTGTGCTCAAAGAAAACAAAAATAATGACTTTATTCAAAAATTCGTCTCCTCTGCTTCACCCTATAGCGCCATTTTGAAGAGTATCACATATGTAAATGTTTACATTGTTTACTCTTTGATCTGAATGTAAACAACATTTCCGCATACATACGTTGCATACATTAACGTACGTGATACTCTCCAACATGGCGCTATAAGGTGACGCAGAGGAGACGAATTGTTGAATCAAGTCGTTATTTTTGTTTTCTTTGCGCACAAAAAGTATTCTCGTAGCTTCGTAAAATTACGGTTGAACCATTGATGTCACAAGGACTATTTTAACGATCTCCTTGCTACGTTTCTGAGCCTTGATTGTGTCCTTGCTGTCTATGCAGGGTCAGAGAGCTCTCAGATTTCATCAAAAATATTTTCATTTGTGTTCTGAAGATGAACGAAGGTCTTACGGGTTTGGAACGACATGAGGGTGAGTAATTAATGAGAGAATTTTCATTTTTGGGTGAACTATCCCTTTAAATGAGTATTTAACTGCTGACAAAATAGACAAATTAACACTACCAAAATAAAACAAATACATATGAAAACATATGATAAATTAGACCATATTGAACAAATATTTTTTACATTTTCTAATTGTATTTAATATTATTTTCACAAATATTATTATATTTTATTATGATTTAATATGATTATTTTCCAGTAATTACACTTTAATTTTTCAAATGTTATTTTATGCTTGTGCTTTTGAAAATTGATCTTTGGAGATTGATCCCTGCGTTCGCACACTCTATTTTGAAGGTTCAGCTGTATGCAAACACATTCACATCAAAACTACACTTTGTCCTTAAGCTAAAGAATGTACCTTTAAATCCTTTGTCCACCATGCTCTTCAAAAACTCAATATTTCCCCCTCCAAATCTGGAGCCGAAGGCCTTGCCGAGGTCTTCAGCCACATGAGCTGCCACATCAATGCCCACTTCATCAGCCAGGGTTGCAGCACCAACAGGAAAGCCAAAGCCTGTGGTCAGGGAATCTAGCTTCTTGGGGTCGACACCTTCCTGTATGTAGAAAATACAAAGATCTGCATATCAGGCATGTTACTATTAAGAGTGTCATCATAGCCTGGTTTTTATATATATATATATATATATATATATATATATATATATATATATATATATATATATATATATATATATAAAAAACACTTTTACAACAGATGGGAATAAATGAATAATTCAGAGGGAAATACACAAACCTGCAATACACGCACTGCCTCAGCCAACATGGGAGCTAAACATCTGGTGGTGTAGAAACCTGGTCCGTCCTGAAGACAAACATTGCAATTTGTTATTCCAAAACATTTTAATGGATTAAAGACCCATAAACTGGGCATTTTGAAAATCTATGTCTCACCCCAACGACGATAATGACTTTGCCTTGCTTCAGGCCGACCGCCACCGCTGAGGCTGTTGTGTCCTTGGAGGTTTTATCAGTGGTGATGATCTCCAGTAGCTGCATCTTGTCGACTGGAGAAAAGTAGTGCATTCCAATTACCTGAAACAAAACAGTAACATATTCGAGATCGTCTCTAAACTTCACATGGTGGTCAAGAACTCAAGTTTCTTACCTTTTCAGGTCGCTTGCTGACAGCTGCAATATCTTTGATTGGTAAAGCAGATGTGTTGGTAGCAAATATACAGTGTGGAGAAATCACCTGGAATGAGAAAATATGGTATCATCAAAGCTTTAGTATTTAGGAGAATTTGAAATCTCAGTCTTGTTAGATCTTAACTTACTGCTTCAACTTCTTTTAGGACTTTGTGTTTGATGCTCAGGTCCTCAAAAACAGCTTCAATGATCATGTCAGCTTTATTAAAGCCATTGTAGTCAAGCTGTCCTGTTAGGTTTGAGAGAAAACTGTCTCTTTCGAATGATGTCATACTCTTCTTCTTAGTCTTGTCATTTAGCCTGAAAATAAAATAAAATTAATACAATTAAATAAATCTAATAAAAAAAGCCAATAAAATATAAAAACAGAATTAAAAAAATAAATAAATAAAAAAAAAAAGCTCCTCTCCCACCAAAGCAGCTTTAACTTGGCTTAATACTCACCCTTTGTAGACTTGCTGCTCTCCACGACTGAGTCCCTCCAGTGTAGTGTCCTTAAGAATGGTGTGAATGCCTTTATCTACAGACACTTGAGCAATGCCAGCACCCATCAGCCCTGCTCCCAAGATAGCAACTGTTCTACAAACAGAAAATCAAGAAAAATTAATTACTATTTTACAAGCAATAAAGATGAATCATTAAAGCCGCAGTCCGTAAGTTTTGCCTCTTTGTCGCCAGCTCTGTTTGAAACCTGCAATTGCAGTTATTTGCAGAATTTTTTTCTTTACATGGGTTGTGAGTCGGCACGGCTCCAGCGCAGATGAATCTAATGTTTTGATGTGTGGCTGTCAGTCACCGCACCGGTGTGATTCTAGCCTACATCTTGGAATATATGACCCAAATAAGAATTTTGAGTGGATATATTCATCTGAACAAGTAAGTAACAAGTCTGCCACTTTTGTTCTGACCAACTGAGGAAAAAACCATTACAATAAATCACGCTACCAGTGGTCATTAAATCTAACGATCTGTTTGCTCATATCACATCAAACAGTGCAAATTATTATTATTGTTATACTTTGTTCTCAAATTGTTAAATGTTAACAACATCAGCATTGCGTGACTATATGTATGTGGTGTGTATTATGCCGAGTTCACACTGTACAATTTTAGCCCGATTTTTCACTCGCCGACAGGTTTTGATAAATCGCCGACAAATGCCCGAGATCGGAGGCAAATCGGTGCTCGTTCACGCGAGTGACAATCGCGCAGTGTGAATGATCAAAGACGCGATCTGAGGGAATCGCCAACACGTCGCCGACGCCCGCGAAATATTTGGCATGCTAAATATCTGGAGCTGTCGGCGATTCACAATCCTGCTGTGTGAATGAGTTCTGACTGAAAAATACATCGGCGATGACCTTCAGCCAATGAGAGATAAAGATACAGGGCAGAGGGAAGTTCGGGGAGGAGTTATAGACCAGAATATCAGTATTTTAATAGATATATGTACAATTATATCATACAGAAACAAGCACAAACATTTGCTTGACCAGCCGCAACATCAGCATAACAGTTACTGCAAAATTATTGTTTACCTCTCTTTGCAGAACACACAATCCCTGTTCCCTGCATCTCCCTCCTGCATAATCTGTTTTTCTTTTTGTAGCTGGAAATCAGCGCACAGACAATTTGCGGGCTATATTTTTTTAATACTTCGTCTCGCTCGAGAACTCCGGTCTGACGCACGCGGGTTCTCGCGTTATTTCCTTATCACTTCTCGCGTGTGTTTTGTTGTGAAACGTAGTTTGCGGACCAGACAGAGTTGTCGGCGATTCTTCCTATTGTGAAATCGTGCAATGTGAAACCCCCTGTCGCCGATCCATCGTGCAATGTGAACACAGCAGCGACTGAATACTACCCCAGATAGTCATGCAGTGTGAAAACAACGGCGATCCGACGAGTTTGAAAATCGTGCAGTGTGAACTCGGCATTAGTGTTACAATTTCTGTACAATCTAATCTTTAATTGTCATATCATTCCAATTTCATATAAAGAAATTGTTTTAACACAAAAAGCAAATTATTCTTTTTAAAATACAAAACTTGTGTAATCCCATGTAGGTTATCTGTAATCAGATGTAAATGTTAAACTCAAATATAATCTAATTTCAGTCACTTACATGTGTTTCATAAACACATAATCCTTTCTGGATTACAATCCGCCATCAAAATGATAAATTTAATTATTCCAGCTGTTGTGAGAAAAGGCTAACGATCCACCACCTGTAGCATCCTCACATGTGATATAGTCTACTAGCTGGGACTCAGTCTTTATGTTTACAGACGTAATGACGCAGCACCATGCTCGAATTTCCCGCGAAAACCTACCAGTACCACTCAAATTAGAAAAAACTATTATAAGGTTATCGTTGTGAATCAGGCTAAGGTAAGGAGATAGTTTTGAACACTGGCTGGTTATGTACTTGCTCAAAAATTGATTTCGGATCATTTTTAACCAAAAAAAAAAAAAGTTACTGACTGCAGCTTTAAATAGCTGCATTATAAATTAAGTCATGCAGCAACTGTCAATCTACCTTACAAATTTACACATGATAATCGAGTAAGAATATACATACTTTACTTCCTTTCCAGGGGTTCCGAATCGATTCTTCTTGCATGTGACCTGACCGTGGTAAAGGCCAATAAGTGCTTTAGACTCAGGGGTCATAGCTAACTTGCCAAAATTCTGAAATGGAGATGAAGAGTGCATATTAAATTTTAATATTATACATTGTCTTTAATTTTAACCACAGCCTGCATTAACCAAATATTATCATTAAATGAAAATTGACAGATAATTCAACATGCTTTCAGTTACAAAGTTCAAAATCCTCCTGAAAAATACACCTGATCAGAAACGCGGGTGAGGTTTTGAGGAAAAAAGCGAGTGATGTCTAGTTAAGTGGAATAACTCATGCGATATTGTTCATTAAATCAAGTGTCGCAAGATTTAGGTTTATTGTAGAATAGTACTGATAATAAACAGTTTAAAAACTTTCACAGCACCTGTGCCTCAGCCAGGTAACCTGCAGTCGGACCCTGTTCTAGACCAGCTTTCACACACTGAAAGAGAAAACAAGCAGAACATCATTTTCTATTTCTACCATGATTTATGACAACACATCACATTGAGCACAGAATAACAAATATCATACTTCAATTATTTTCAGTGGGGCAGGGTACAGTCCCTTGGTCTGTTTCATGACTTTATTCTCAACTGTATTGTAGATCTGCTGTCTCACAAACGGGTAACTCATGACGTAGTCTTGAATTTCTGCAAGGAAATAATTAGATATACGAATTTCAGTGGTAAAGCAAAATTGTGTATAAAGGCAATAGTCTGAATCTTGCAAAAGATTAACAGTTTTAATCTTAACTACACAAAAGCCTAATTAAATTGTAGTTTCAAAATTATTTTAGACACATAATTGACTATTGCAAACACTTACTCTGCATCAATCCCTTTTCTTTGGTAAGTGGGATTTGCTTCTTAGCAAGCCCTCTGGCAGCCTCCACAGCTACTTCCTCCAAGTATTCAATGGTCCTCTCCTCTGGACTCTTCAATCCAGGCCCTGTTTTTTTAAAATAAATTAATACTTTTATTCAGTAAGGATGTAATAAATAGATGAAAAGTGACAGGAAAGACTTACACAAAAAAAAAAAAAAAAAATTATATATATAATTTTTTTATTATGGTTGCCAAAAAATATTAAAATATAAATATCAATATTTATATTAATATAAATATTAATATTTATAATATATAAAAATATTAAGTAGCATAACAACATTGTTTCAACATTGATAATAATAAGAAATGTTTATTGAGTTCTAAATAAGCATATTAGAATGATTTCTGAAGGATCATGTGACACTGACTGAAGACTGAAGTAATGACTGCTGAAAATTCAGCTTTAACATTACAGGGGGGAAAAAAGAAGTAATTATATTCAAACAGAAAAGGTTAATTTAAATTGTAAGATATTTCACAATATACTGTTTTACATACACAATTGCAATATACAGAAATTGTTTTACCAAGAGTATCCACCAGCTGGTGAACCAGTCCCATTTTCTTGGCTTTATCTGGTCGGATGCTCCTTCCTGTTAGCACCATATCAAAGGCACTGGGAAGACCAAGCTGTATAAAAGAAATGTGCAAAAACAATCAGACTTGAGTCGTGAAGAATCAATCAAGAGAATCATTGCTAAATGTGATGTTGGCATATTGCTGACCATTTTGGGCAGTCTCTGTGTTCCTCCAGCTCCAGGAAGAAGGCCGAGCATGACCTCAGGGCACCCCAGAACCGTCTTCTTACTCTTGGTGGCTATTCTGTACTGACAGGCAATGGCAAACTACAAAGACAAAATACACAATATCAACACTGTATTTTTTGTAGAACTGAATGCTAACTCAATTTTAGTGCTGACTTTAGATTTTTTGCTTCTCAGTTATCTAATTTATTGTTTGTATAAATAATGATAAAACGTATCCAGAAAATTCCACAAATTAGGTCCAAAATTTGACTGTAATCTGTAATTTGACTGAAGAAAATTACTACAAATACACACAAATCCAATACCTCTAATCCTCCACCAAGGCATGACCCATTAATGGCAGCGACAATAGGCTTAGGAGACTTCTCAATCTTCTCAAACATCCTCTGGCCCTCTTGAGAAAGGCCTGTAACCTCCTCTGCAGTCTTACAGGCCTGAATCATGCTAAATACATGGTACAGAAAAAAAAAACAGGCAAGATATCAGCACTGTATTTGATAATGATCACCACAATCATTTAATAAACATATTATGAATCCTGATACTAACTTAAGGTCTGCTCCTGCAATGAAGCTGCCGGGTTTGGATGAGATGAGAACAACACTCTGCACAGCATTGTTTCCCCAAATTTCATCCATAACTTCTGTCATCTCCCTTTGCATTTGAACAGACAGCGTGTTGACCTAGACACCACAAAAACACATTTCGACATATTATAATATCATTTGAATGCATAAATGCATGGTTTTGAGGAGATAATTATTACCCGTGCACGGGGGTCATTCATGCGGATCACAGCTACATCTCCCTTGATCTCATAGTTCACATGTGTACGAGCTGAGGAAACATTGAGAAGACATGAAAATGAAAAAACAATCAAGTCATGAAATAGAGAGGATAAAAAAAACACACATATGTGTATGTATAACATTTATTTAGTGTTTTTTTTTTATCATCTCTATTTCATGTGTTGATTGTTATATATACATACATACACACACATACACATATTTATAATTGTTATACCATTTATACATATTTTTTGTTGTGCATATTCATGTGTGTGTATATTATTTATGGATCAAAGACAAAAAGGCATCAAAACAATAAGACTTTAATACAGCTTTAAATTTAGTTTTTATTTTTCGTTCATTAGAATGTGTTGTTTATTTTATCATTTCTGAGCAAAAAATATCATACATTTTTATCATGATTAAAAGAAAAAAATGTCATTTAGTGTAACAATAATTTGCATACCAAAAAATCCTGTCATGCATATTAAGAACAGGAATCATTCAAGAATCACTCACAGTGCAGCCCTAAAATACTAATTAACTGTCAACTCAGTGCGATCACTTTTTCGTTAATATACTTTAAGTACGGTTCAGAATAAGTATATGTTGACGATGAAAAATTAACAATATTTTGACATTTTATTTTCA
Organism: Tor tambroides; assembly: GCA_021397915.2. Lineage (NCBI taxonomy): Eukaryota > Metazoa > Chordata > Actinopteri > Cypriniformes > Cyprinidae > Tor > Tor tambroides. The sequence goes on along the minus strand of JAFVLL020012778.1, from coordinate 184 downwards.
CAAATGTTATTTGAAACATTAAAGTAGACACATTTAGAAGCATTTAATTTGCTTTCTGTGTATATAAAATCACTTGATGCAGTCCCCAAAATGGGAAAATTCATCTTTTATCCATATGTATGTATGTATGTATGTATGTATGTATGTATGTGTGTGTGTATATATATATATATATATATATATA
>JAFVLL020012777.1:0-53863 GCA_021397915.2 Tor tambroides | reverse complement strand
TCGTTTGGATTATGTTTGGATTTTGGATGTCACGTTTGTAAATAAACTGCACTTGGGTTCATACTACGCTCGCCTTCAGTGGACTCCCCGTTACAATTTAGTATGCAACATTATCCTGAGGGTTGACAATGAGGAAGAAGTGATTTTCCTTTAGGCAAATGGTGGAAGATCTTGCAGCAATTAAAGCTGCATTAACTATTCTATTGCTTCAAATGACCATTAGAAAAGTCATTAAAGTTCATTAAGTGTAACTGAAAATTGACCATTTGTCAAAGCAAACACTTTTGTGAATCTCTCGACTACAATGATGAGAGAGAATTTCTAGAACTACGGTTCTCATAATGCAGAACTCATCACTCATAAGCTTCAGGTCAGAAAAAGCCTGGTGCTTCATAATCTGTGCATTTTCCACACACTAATACTGTACAAAATAACCCCCCATGACTAAGCATCATACAGACTATCCATTACATCAAGCAGTGTTAATCTCAGTGAAAATGCATAGATATTAACATCTGTATACACAACATTTCTACATTTAATGTGCAATGAATAAAAAGTGTTTTCAGGGATATTTTAGCTTTAAAAGTATAATCTTATGGCAGATTACTTAGGATTAGATTAGGGTTACAGTATCACTCACTAAAATAAAATAATACTGGAAATCTGCTGCTGCTAAAAAAAAAATAAAGAAAAAAATAAAGAACTCAGAGATATTTCGATTGAGCAAGCGTGCAAAATTTGAACTGTTGAACCTGAGAGCAGAAAAAATATCCAGCCTTTAATTCCACGGAGGTCACTGGAAAGTCAGGCTGGAAGATGTTCTTTGCTTCCATACCTTTTTCATTAAAAATATGCTGGTGTTACACACATGGGTCATGCAGTAAAGCAAACCTCATGTTTTTTCAAACCTCTATGCTGTTATGTTTTTTCCTCTAGAGCACAAAAGCAAATGTTACACCGTTCCTGCCATAAAAGCTCCAAACAATCCAAAAAGCATCATAAAATTGTCCATATACACTATATTCCAAGTCATATGATAGCTTTATGAGAGAAAAAGCCTGAAAATTCAAATCGTAGAACATTCTGTGGTGCTTTTACGGTGTCTTTTTGGAGCTTAACAGGCCCTGGTCACTTTATTCTGTCAGTGTTTGTTTGGTGTTGCGTAACACTTATCAGATTGTGTTCCATGGGAAAAAAAAAAATAACAGTGTATCAGAACAACATGAAGGTGAATAAATAACAGAATTCGTCATGTTTGGGTGAACTATCACTTTAAAGCCTATGTCAGATTTCATTAAAAAAAGAAATAAATTGAGAAATCTCTTCATCATGTTACAATGCGGCAAAGGAGACAGTTGCAACCTCCGGTTATTGATTTTAAAGTTGTCTTTGAAGTGTTCTCATTTGCGTCCTGCCTTCTGTTCGTTCAACAAGAAACCGCACCCCTCCCCCCCACCAATGAAGATGACATACGTCAGATCCCTCTGCACCTTCATTCATTACTCAAACACACTTCACACACGCTCGCTTCATTTGCATGCCGTCAAGGGCCTTTCCATTCTGTATGATATTAGGGCCACCAGTGAAGTCTGGAGTTATTACAGAGGTATTCCAGGCCATCAAAGACCCTCGAAAAATAGCTTTCCGGAGAAAAGAACTGCTAATAAAGAAACACAAAGACAATACAATAGAGGACTTTATTCAGCTGCGGCACAATAAAAACGTTCAAATTAAAAGACCCATAATTTAGCGAAGAACTGAGAATCCTTTTCTCTCTGGTGCCACACAAATCAAAGCCAGTCTCCATTTTTGCAGTGCGGTTTATTGTTGTCATATTCGATTCTACTGAATTCTCAACACGACTTGTCTGGAAATAAAGAAAAACAGTATTGATCACAGTTTAGCACTAAATGGCGACTCTAAGTTTGATGTTGAAAACCCACCTTGCTTATGAAGTGCATCTTCTTCCTAATGCTGAAACACGCATTTCAAAACAAGTAATTAAAATAATGCCCTTGAGGAAACCATGTCCTCCAATCCAGCAGCAATAAAACACTGCGGTATGTATACTGCAATCTAAATAACACGGATGCTAAGATTGCTAACACTGTTAGCGCACACCTGCCACAAACCAGTCAGTCATTTAATAACTTCACCGAAAAGAAAATACAAGAAAACGATGCTCTCAGAGAGAAATCACACCAATATACTGTAGGGAAAAAGCTATTTGTTTTATTGCCGAAGCGAAGCATTATCATAAAAAATTGAACCTTAAGAAAAGTAAAGCCTATAGATGCTAGCAAGGAAGTGACTCGTTTGTCATGAGCTTACAGACAAATGATGCACAAAATACTACTTTTTTATAATCATGCTGCTTTTTATAGCAGTTTGGGCTGAAAAATACTGAAGAAAATGTGCTGGAAACCTGTTTTTCAAAGCATGCCTTTTGCAGGATATGTTTTTATGAGGCAATATAAAATAATGAAGCGAAAATGTAATATCACAACACAAATGGTAGCCTTAGTGATGATTTTTAGGGTTGGTTATCAATACAGATTTCCCAGTTTGTTTTCAATTCTGGTTCATTTGAGAACATTTCTGCTACAACATGAAATTAGTTTACTCTCTTCTCTGCTAAAGCTGTAAATTAAACAGGGCAGTGTTTTAAATGGATTCAGACTAGTACCTCATCTTTTAAAGAGTCATTTGTTTCGGGAATCTGGCTAGTACAGGTTTTTGATTCAGTAAAAAGAACTGGCTTAAACTGTATGAATCATTTGTTTGGGAATCAGGCTACTCTGGTCATGCTGCATGTTTTTGATTCACTAGAAGAACCATCTCATAAGAGTCATTTGTTTGTGAAACAGACTACATACACTGATTGTGCTCTGTGTTTTTGATTCACTAAAAGAACCATCTCATAAGAGTCATTTGTTTGTGAATCAGACTACATACACTGACTGTTGCGTTCTTTGTTTTTGATTCACTAAAAGAGCCATCTCATAAGAGTCAGAACCATCTCATAAGAGTCATTTGTTTGTGAAACAGACTACATACACTGATTGTGCTCTGTGTTTTTGATTCACTAAAAGAACCATCTCATAAGAGTCATTTGTTTGTGAATCAGACTACATACACTGACTGTTGCTATTTTTGCTTTTATAGACTACCTAAAAGAGCCATCTCATAAGAGTCAGAACCATCTCATAAGAGTCATTTGTTTGTGAATCAGACTACATACACTGATTGTGCTCTGTGTTTTTGATTCACTAAAAGAACCATCTCATAAGAGTCATTTGTTTGTGAAACAGACTACATACACTGATTGTGCTCTGTGTTTTTGATTCACTAAAAGAACCATCTCATAAGAGTCAGAACCATCTCATAAGAGTCATTTGTTTGTGAATCAGACTACATACACTGATTGTGCTATGTGTTTTAGATTCACTAAAATAGCCATCTCATAAGAGTCATTTGTTTGTACACAACATTGGTCGTGTAGTGTGTTTTTGATTCATTAAAAAGAACTGACTCACAAGAGTCAGTTTTTGCTTTAGGATTTGGGCTGCTCTGGTCAAGCTTCATGCTTTTGATTCACTAACTGACTCTTGTTTGTGGACATCACACGGTTTTGTGCTGTATGTTTCTGTTTCATTAAAATAATCAACTCACAAGAGTAATTTGTTTCAGGAATCGGGCTACTCTGGTCAAGCTTCATATTTTTATTCACGAAAAAGATACTAAGAGATGTTGTTTGTAGATCAGACTACATCACACTGTAGGTTTTTGACTAACTAAAAAGAACCAACTCGTGTAAATCATTTAATTGTGAATCACATTACATCACATTTGTTTATACAAGTTATTGATTCATTAAAAATAATCAAAATAAGTCACTTGTTTTGAAAATCAGGCAACGGTCACACTGGATGTTTCTGTTTCTGATTCACCAAAAATGATCAGTTCATTTGTTTCGGGATTTGGGCTATTCTGGTTGCACTGTATATTTTTGATTCACTAAAAATAATTGACTCAAATAGTTTGATCGTGAATCAGACTACATCACATTTGTGATGTAAGTTTTTTTTTTTTTTTAATTCAGTAAAAAGAATCAGCTACTATGACTCATTTGTTTCAGGATTTGGGCTATGTTTTTGATTTATTAAAGAGACATTGCATGATTTTTTTTTGCATTATATCAATATGTTTTCTAGTACTCAACCAAATGGAACATAATCATTTTATTTCATCTGACATTTCAGGTCTGTTTCAAAGGTTTCTAGGAATTTCAGCATGAATTTTGCGCCATATTTATAACCTACATGGAAGCAGAGAATACTTCCTATACAAACCAAGTGAGTCATCACACAGAATGTTTGTATATTTTTAGCCAAAAAAGACTGCTTTTTCATCCTCTAGAGACTAAATGAAATAAATAAAAAAGTGCCACATGCACATACACCAAGATCTCATGCCACCCTATGTTCTAGCGTAAAATCCCATCTGTGCACTTGAACTGTGCAACAACAATCACACCCGCACTACAGTAGCTGTAGTGACCCAAAAACTTGACAACACTGCACACATTGCAGATTTTTCCTGCACAGGAGCAGTTTTGCCATACGTTAGCATCCACTAAGCTTATTTATTGGTAAAATTATCAGCCCTGTAGTCTCCTGCGTACCTGACCGGTTTGTTAACAAGGTGTGCGCCGGGAGCATTGCTGAGCTCAATCTTTCTGTACGTGCAAGCAGAATCCTGCCACAGCAAGATTGGCTCTCGCAGGTTATGATCTCAATGCTGCTCAGTTTCAGGGACCAATTTATTACACCAATTTATCTCATATCAGGCTCAGGCTAAAAGCACGCCTTTTAACTAGCCATTGAAAAGCTATTTGTTACAAAATGTCTTGTTCTGATGCATCAATAATAATCAAGCTCTTAAAATGATACCTACAGTCAGTTGCCTGGTCAGAACACACCAGTGTTGGGGAAACAACATTTTTTAAATTATAAGCTAGTCATAAAAGTAACATAGTCACGCTAATCTTTTGAAATGTAGTTAGTTGCTCTATACATGCTACTAAACAATACATAACTAAAAGTTATCCAAATATTTCATTTAAAATACCAAATACATAAATTTCAATTAGGATGATAGTATTAAAATTCAACAGAAAAAAATGGCACTAAATGAAACTGTCCTTAATTTAAACATCTTGATTAAAAACAGTAACAAATCAAATATTTTGTGACTTTTAATTTAAAATTTTGTTATAAAACAATCTAAAACGCCACGCAGGGAGTTGGTGTAAATTGTACAGGACAGTGTTTCAGAGAAATTCAAACTTGTAATCAATTATTTTCCAAAAGAATCAGCTCATAAGAGTCATTTGTTTTGGGAATTGGGCTACATTGGTCATGCTACAAAGAACCAACTCACATGAATCATTTGTTTGGGAATTAAACTACTATAGTTGAGCTGCACGTTTTCATTCACCAAAAAGAAATGCCTCAAAAGAATCATTTGTTTGTGAATCAGACTACACTGGTCGTGCTGTATGTTTCTGAATTCACTAAAAAGAAACGGACTCATATGAATCATTTGTATGTGAATCTGACTGCTCTGGTCATGCTGCATGTTTTAATTCACTAAAAAAAAAAAAAAAAATGACTCATAAGAGTCATTTATTTGTGAATCACAATGCACCACATGGGCAGTTCTGAATGGTTTTGAATCACTACAAAGAACTGACTCACAAGATTCATTTCAGGAATTAGGATACTTGGGTCATGCAGCACATCTATGAATCACTAAAAGAAACTAGCTCATAATAGCATTGTTTTGTTTTGCATTTTTTGTTTTATTTTATGCGAATCAGACTACACCACACTGGTCATGCTATATGTTTTTGGGAACACTTTAGAATAGAGAACACATGTTCACTATTAACTAAGAGTTTTCTTTCAATAAACTTCTAATTTGCTGCTTATTAATAATTAGTAAGGTAGTTGTTAAGTTAAGGTATGGGGTCAGATTAACGGATCTACAATTAGTCATGCACAATAAGGCACTAATATGTGCTTTATAAGTACTAATAAACAGCCAATATGCTGATATGCTAATAGTAAGCAAATACTTAATAGTGAGAATACATCCTTAAAAGAAAGTGTTAACAATTAATAGTTATGTTTTACATTCATTCAAAACAAACTAGCAATTTTACACTATGGATTTATACTGAACAAACCATTTTTTTAACATGATCTTTTACATTTACACAAACATTCAGAACCCTTTTCGGCTTAAACACTTCTCTAGATCAGCTGTTTGCTCATGCAGTAAAACCCAGGGGTAATGTACAGTATGTATTGATCTAAATGCATAGACATATTCTATTAAGGTAAAACAGGAACCTTATTAACACTGTTTGTAATTGTAACATGCACTGTTAACAACATGTTAACGAGATAAAGATTATAGACTGCTGAATTAACTAAGATATGTTTCAGTGTGACTGGTGGATTGATTAAAGTGTCCACTTGTCTGAATTAAGTCTGACTTAAATGTCAAAGGTACACTGAATAGTATCTATGTGTCAGCTGATATCTGATTCAGACTGTGGAAGCACACAAAGACATCTAGACAGACACACAGTACAATCTTCTGCCCAGCATTAAGATTTCCAACTAAGCTGTGTGTAATGCTATTTCATTTAAATTAAAAACAGCATTCACAATCAATTTTAATTTTAGTAAGATGACAAATATCTTAAAAACTGACTGGATTGTGAAATATGAATGTTAAACAACTTTGACACCCATATTTGAGGAGGCATTTGTCCAGAAGGTGGAGACTGAAGGTCAAGTTTACCCTAGAGAGCATCTTGACATATTCCAATGGTGACACGTCTTTTTAAAAATATGTTATTATGGCTATTATTACTGTAACCTTTATTACATGAAGGTTAACCAGCATTAAATTACTACTGTAGATTTTTTGCACAATCTTAGAAAGGCCATATTACCTACAATATCAGCCTAAAACAATGTCTGAAGAGCTACAGTATTTCGCTACTAGTTAACTTTAAGATGAAAATAGAAATAAAACAAATAATATATTAACACATAAAGACACGTTTTATTTAATGTTTATTTAATCCTTTACTTGGCCGCCAAAATAATATAATATAATATAATATAATATAATATATATATATATATATATATATATATATATATATTTTTTTTTTTTTTATTATCTTAATTTTCTCAGCAAATCTTGATGCGTGATTATTTGTGATTAATTTGATTAAATTACAAGATATACTGATTATTTAATGACACTAATATGCCTAGTTATTGGATTATGATGAAGGATTATGATGACTTTTTTTTTTCTTTTTTCCTTTGAAATAATGTGCTTTGATAAATTGTACACAGTAAGACTAGGAATATGTATTAAAATCTTATGTTGGCTTAAAAATCTTATTGAATTTCATAATTGTTTTATTGTTTTGAATGATAATGCTCATCAAGGCTGCATTTATTTCATCAACAAAGTTAAAAATAGCAACATTGTGAAATATTATTACAATTTAAAATAAAAGTTGATTTTTAAATGCAATTCATTCATGTGATGCAAAGCTGAATTTTCAGCATTATTACCCCAGTCCTTCAGTGTCACATGATCCTTCAGAAATCATTCTAATATGCTGATTTGCTGCTCAAGAAACAGTTCTTACTATCGATGTTGGAAACAGTTGTGCTGCTTAATATTTTTGTGGGAACTGATAAATTTTTTAGGTTTCTTTAATGAATAGAAAGTTCAAAAGAACAGCGTTTTTTTTTTTTTTTTTAAACTGCCATCGTGTAACATGAAAGTCTTTACTGTCACTTTTGATTAATTTGACACACACAATCGTACTGACCCCAAACACTTGATTGTCAGTGTAGTAAAAGTTGGAGGACAACAAAAGTCAAACCATACTATGAAACTTCATGTCAGATGGAGCTGTACTTCATCAGAGATATTCATAAGCAGTTGATGTTGGCTTGTCACATGGCTGACAGTCCTGTGGAGAAGGGGGGGGGGGGGGTGGAGGGAAGGATAGGGGTTTGGCCCATTCTTCATTCCCAGAAGAGAGCCAAGGAGAGCATGAGCCTCAGGCAACTCAAGATGTTCTCTATCTCCCTTTCCAGCTCCTCCTATGTAGAGCAGGTCTGTTTCCAGTTCGCATGCGACAGGGAGAGTCACACTGCATTTGCAAGTCTCACATTCCCAGAAAATCCCTTGGAGCCGAGTGATGTACAAATACGACTTTCAAGAGATGAAGACATCCAGAGAGCCGCTAGGTAATGAATTCTCCAGGCTTCATCCTGTTTCATGATACTTCATTACCATTGGCTTCCTATTTGAATTGCATGATATTAATTGTATGCAGCTGCATAACAGCTTCCTCATTACAAACGCATGCTAACGTCGAGCCACTGCCCTCCGTCCCAAACGCACATTACACAACGGCCAGGCTCTGCGTGTCTGCGTCTACCTCGTGCATTGTGCCAGGACTTGCATTATTGATGTGCAGTGAGTTTCTAAAGAGCTTTGCAGAGGTTAGTCGGTGGGCGCCAAATACAACCCCTGTCTCCAAGCCCTTAATGTCCCTCTTCTTCTGCACTGGGACACCAAGCAGAACCGGGCCTAATATATTCCCTTATCTCTTATTCATAAGCTCACCTCGGAGGTATGTACCTAGCAAACATGATTTCAGTAATAGCGGTCTATGCTTTAGGTTGGAGGTCCCTTGATTATTGATCCTTGTGCTTTGGAAGATGTCTCTTAACTGGAATAGTCTGAGAAACAGGCTAACCTGAAAAGCACAGCTCCTCTTACCTACTTTTGTTAAAAAGAAGTGTGATTAACTGTATCGAAAGTGCATTTGTAGTTTACTTTAAATCTTAAAAGTACATTTTAAAAACCATATACTTGCAAACAAGGCCACTCAAGAGTACTTTAAAGGAACTTTCACCCAAAATTAAAAATTTGCTTAAAATTTACTCAGCCTCAGGCCATCCAAGATGTAGTTTGTTTCTTAATTAGAACAGATTTGAAGAAATTTGCCATTGCATCATTTGTTCAGCAATGGATCCTCTGCAGTGAATGGGTGCTGTCAGAATGAGAGTCCAAACAGCTGATAAAAACATCACAATAAACCACAAGTAATCCACACAAATCCAGTCATATAGTTAACATCTTGTGAAGTGAAAAGTTGGTTTGTTTCTTACAAACATGCAGTTTTTCATTTAACAAGATGAACTGGAGTCGTGTGGATTGCTTGTGGAGTATTGTGATGTGTTTAGCAGCTGTTTGGACTCTCATTGTGACGGCACCCATTCACTACAGAGGATCCATTGGCGAGCTAGTGATGTAATTTTTACAAATCTGTTCCGATGAAGAAAAAACTCATCTACATCTTGGTATGATAAAGTCTACCTCTTTTTCCACAAGGGTGACTGCAAACATTTACTCTGAGAAAAAGTGATTGCTAGTGGGAACATAAAGCCTTGTTAATAATTGATGCAATACATTTCCACTTTGCTCGGACACTCCCTTGCTTGTAAAAAGACACCGCTACTTCGCTCTCAGCTGCTGCTGAATGAATGAATGGCTTGTGTTGGTTTTAGCAGGAAGCTGAATGGCCGCACAGTGAACTGTGAAATGTCTGCAGCATGTGTGTGCAAATCCATGCATAAACACAAGCAAACACAAAACTGTCCTTGAGAATTCCCATTTACACTCATGTAAGTTGTTATCGAGATTCTACCTGAACTCAACCTTCCAATTAAATATGGATTATAATGTTGGATGTTCTTGAATTACAGGGTTTACAGGTTGCATTTGCTTAGAAAACATGCATTTATACATAGATTTTTTCCCACGCGTAGTCTACATCATTTCTATACTGAGATCTGGGGATATAAAAATATTTTACAAAATGCATTTTTAAAGCAAGTTCACATGTGCACTTACAGGAATAGTTCACACCCCAAAAAATGTATTTGGAGAATGATTTGCAGGGAAGGTGGGATCTTATGCTTTCAATCCTAGCTTGCTATTGCTAGCCTTTCCAAAGCCTACCCTACCTTTAATATACTGTTTGAAAACATACATTTATGGTAACACTTAATGGTTATGTACAGTACAACTCAGCTATGAGTTATAACAGTTGATCTGCTTTTACATTTTTTCTATCAAAACATAATTATAAAGTGTGCTACCACAGAATAAATCTTTAAGTTACTGTACAGAGTCAAACACATAAATAAGACCAATTTCTCTTCATAAATGCTTAATTTTTAGTTGGTGGTAGCAATGAAACATAAAAGCTCAGTTATATCTACAATACAAGACTTTATTTTCATTCAGTGGTATACATACAACTCTATTTGTGGCAAACCGTGACAAGCTCACCTCAGTGAATGTAAGTGTTAAATTGTTCTTCCTTTCCAGTCATCTGAATAAGAACAACTAATTAGGAAAAACAAAGACTGCTTGTTTCCTGCAGGTAAACAGTGGCTTGTGTGACATCAGTCTGACAGTCGGCCTGGAGTCAAATAATCACTGCAAATGAAGGTGTAACGGCAGCCCATGCTCAGAGAGATGTCTGATTGGAGAATGATTACATTCAGTCACAGAGAATATCTCTATATTGACATGAGAATGCGGCTGAAATTGCATTTAGGCGTGCCATTCAGGAAGGAGGTGGATACACGTCAATGCTTTCCTGTGAGGAATGTCAATTGCATCCTCACATGGCCCACAATCCTCTGGGCTCTGCCCACGCTGGTGTGAGTTTGGCCCGTCTCTGAGCTAATGTGCTGTAAAGTGAGCTGGGCCTAATAAAGCATGGCGAAATGGGAGTCGACAGACCCAAGATGTCATCAATGAGTGGGCCAAGAAAATGAGATGTGCTGAATTCTGCTGTATTAATCTGGCGAGTCTCAAAACTAAACTTCCACATTTGAGTCTGTTTAACTGTCTGTTTAATTTTCTAAATGCTCCTGCAAGATGAACAGATAAACTGTTTCATGCATCTTGGCAGAGGCATTTACAGTCTTTTGTTGAATGAGTATGACAACATCCCTAATATAACGTGTCTACAGCCAAGAGTAATCATGTTTGTACCAGTGACATGCAAGATGCAAAACCTTTAGAGACCTACTTATACCACTTATACATATATGCATATATATATTGCTCTGTTTTAAAGTATATATTTGTTCCTTATACTGTGTATAAGTGAAAGGTAAATTGAAAATAAATAAAATAATATAGTATTACATATTATATACATACATATATCAGATAAATAGATTATGTATTACATTAGATGGATTAGATACATAAATAAATAAAAAAAATAAATTCATAATATAATTTATAAATTAAATTAATACTGAAGCCCTGAAACTGGCAAGAGCAGCTTTCAAATCCTCAGTACTCATCTTGCTGGATCTCTCTGCTGCTTTTGACACATCTAACCACCAGATACTCTTGTTCACCCTCATGAAGATGGGAATCTCAGGAACTGCTCTCCAGTGGTTTGAGTTTTACCTCTCAAGTAGGTCATTCAGGGTGTTTTGGAGGAGTGAGGTTTCTAAGTCACAGCTTCTTGATACTGCTGTTCCTCAGGGCTAAGTGCTTGGACCACTTCTCTTCTCCATCTACATGTCATCGTTAGGATCTTCATTCAGAAACATGGCTCTTCCTATCACTGCTATGCTGACGACACTCAACTATACTTCTCATTCCAACCAGATGATTCAACGCTAGCTGGTTGCATTGAAGCCTGTCTGACCGACATTTCTGGCTGGACGAAGGACTCTCACCTTGCTAAGACAGAACTGCTTGTGGTCTCAGCCAACCATCAGCACTTCATTACAACTTCTCTATACAGCTGGGTTCGTCAACCATAACTCCTTCCAGGACAGCCAGGAACCTTGGAGTTGTGATTGATGATCAGTTAAGCTTCACAGACCATAGTGCTACAACGAGCCAGTCCTGCAGTTTTGCCTTATACAGCATTCAGAAGATTAGAGCAGGCCACACAACACCTTGTCCAAGTTCTTGTTCTATCCAGACTGGACTATTCTAATGCTCTATTGGCGGACCTTCCGGCATGTACTATCAAGCCTATGCAACTGATCCAGAATGTCCATATTATGAAGCAAGGCCACATTACACCTCTCCTCATCAGTTTGTACTGTCTGCCAATAGCTGCTCACATCAAATTCAAGGTACCGATGTTTGCCTACAAGACAACTACTGGCGCTGCACCAATATACCTAAACTCGCTAGTTCAAACTTATGCGCCCTTCAGAGGCTAGCGTTCTGAAAATCAACGATGCCTCGTGGTGCCATCCCAAAGAGTCACAAAATCACTCTCACAGACCTTTTCCTGGACTGTTCCCAGCTGGTGGAATGACCTACCTATCTCAATTCAAGCAGCCATTTTCCAAAAAAAAAAACAAAAACAAAAAAAAATCTAAAGACACATCTTTTTAATCAGAAACTGACCAATTAATACTAGCACTTACCTATTCTATTCTATTCTATTCTATTCTATTCTATTCTATTCTATTTGTTTTTTTCTAATAATGACAATTGTTTCAACCTCATACATTACCACACAATATATATATAAGCATATATAATATATACAAATAAAATAAAGAAGAAATGTACATATTGTTACATACTGGATTTATATGTTTATTGATGTATATCATATAAATCTCATCCTCAAATGTAACTTCATTCCAACATTACCCAGAATGCAAACAAAACCTCACCAGAGGGCTAAGCTTCCAACTGAGGTTTCCTCTTATTTCATAAAACGTATTCAAATCCCACATAACTGCCTTAATTGAATATTAGCAGTTCATATTCACTGTATTTCTCGTCTCAGCACTGGAATCTAATAGGTCTCCCCTTTTTCCTATCAGCCATGGACATTTGAGCTGGTCTTAATTGTAAGAAACACAAAATTGGAAAATATAGCAGAGGCGACAGAAGCAGAAAGCTCCAAGAACACAGGGAGCCACACCGCAGCGTCTCATCTTTCCGTGTAAATGCCGTGGGCGATCAGGCCACGCTGGGAAAGATGCATTCCTGCAATTAAATCGGTACAAGCTTAAACTGTCCTTCCGACTCCTCGCTGCATTTCTGAATGCTATCTCGCGCTCAGCCAGAGGAGGAAACTGTTTGCGGTAACTGCCTGACAGACTGGAGGGAAGGAGGATTGAATTGTGTTTCACAATGTCGGCTAAACAGCTTCCAATGCCAGTGTTATGGATAGATAGGGCTTTTTGTAGCAAAGCCGCTCTCCAACAACCAACTCGTTAAGTTTCACAATATGGCTTTTCAACTGGCAGACCTTGTGTAGGCCTCAGGTGGGCAGCGCAGGACGCTTTACCATTTTATAGTCATATCTGCCACAACAATAGCTATAATTTTACACAGAATAGTGAAAATAAATGGCCTATTGGATTCAGGTCAAGATCAAACGCTCAACAAACTAGGCTCATTCGCAAACTGCCCGGATAATCCATCAGTTCCAGTCCGAAAGAAAATTCCCAGTCACCTTGAATATTTCTATATGAATGTCCTCAAAAGAAACTCACTCTTCTTTAGAGTGCTGAAGGCTTTTCTTTCACCACATCTTCATAAAAAAAGGAGTGGAGAAGATTTGCTGGCCAAGGTTACACAATAAACAAAATTCTGAGATAAAAAAAGAAAAATAGTGTGAGAGAGAGAGAGCAGAGAGCAAAAAGCTGGTTCAACAGAAGAGCATGGCCTCATAAATCTCTCCTCTTTCCTTCTAAGGATCGATTGATTTGATAAACGGGGAAAAATATGGTGGTGCTAGTCACTTCTTCAAGTCTGCCTGGTTTCACTGTAAGCACAGGGACTTTAAGTAGCTCTAGGAGGAGATGGTCTGGCTCAGAAAATGCCTTTATTGCATTAAAGTGAAACCTCAGTCACACATGCTAGCTAAAGGGCTTTGCTGTTTAGCTTAAGGGAGGGGGTGTGCTTACATTACAACAGATGCATTTCGGCCTACATAGTGCTCTTTTGATTGCTGAGCTGCACTATGAATTGGAAAGCTTTGATATCGAGACCCCCGTGACGCAACCTTGCTTATTTATGGAAAATTGTGTTTGAAATGAACCACTCAAGCAAATTTGTTTACCCCTTATGTTGTTAAAATTCATTTTATGGTTTTTGTTTGAGGTCTTGGACCCCATATAATAGTCATTTTGAAACTAACCTGTTATTTTGCCTTCAAATTCATTTTAGATGTTTGTCTGACCTAATCAAAGCCAATAATGGTAAAAGTAATTATAAAGTTATAAAGACCTTTAGAAAGGTAACTGCTAGGGCTGCACTGTATGGATTCTATTTATTTATTTATTTATTTTTTAACTGTGAATATAATTTAAAATGTGTTTTTAAAATGTTATTGAATAATAATAATAATAAAAAAAAAACTTTAGGTTTGTTGTGTTTGTTTGTAGTACTGCACGATTGGGCCAAATCATTTGTGTTTATGTAACAATAATAATAATAATAATAATAATAAAAAAAAACAAAATAGGAGATGTTACTATTATAACAGTTTACTAAAACTAATTAAAATAGCAAATCATATTTTTATTATAAATAGCAACATTTTATAATCATAATATATTTTATTATTATTATTATTATTATTATTATTATTAGATTTTTAAGCTAATATTTCATGGTAAAATATTATAATATTTATTATTTAGATTAATAATAATAATAATAATAATAATAATAATAATAATAACAGAACTAAATAAGATACACCACTATTATAACATTTTACTACTAATAATAAAAATAGCAAATTATTATTATTATTATTATTATTATTATTATTATTATTGGGCCAATTACACTGAAAACACTGGATAAAGTGTTGGGTCCAGCTTTAACAGCAAGAGCACATTTTAGAAATATACAATGAAGCTAATCTAAGTAAACAAAGGAAAAAAGTAACATTTGTCAGGAAGGTTAAATTGAAATTTAATTTATGACTTAAAAATGGCAAACAAAACATAAGGGTTAAAATATATTCTCTCATAACACAGCACACCCAATATCTAGACAGAAATCCCCAGTGTCACAGCTTACTAATACATGCTAATTACACCCCCACAAGGAAAATTAATTTTATGCTTCGTTTAGAACGACTGTGGTATAGAGGATGGAAAAGACATGAAAAATGAAGCAAAGGCATCTTTAATAAATGGCTGATGCTCCAGAAATGTTAAATAAATGCAATGCATAAAAAAGACGTGCAGAAATGTTTAATGTTTAACGGCAAGGTGAAGTGTGTAGTTGCTTCAATGTTAAAATACCTTCTCCTGTTTCTGCTTAATGAGCACAGGCAACAATTAATGCATCTTTCATTTCTTTCATTTGTTCATTTCCCTTTGAAACACTCAGCGGTACTTTCAAAAACAGAAATAAAGAGAAATGTTTTAGTATTACTAAATGCTTTAGTAATATAATGTGATATAAAAGATGTATAATGTGTATAACGTGATTTAAAGACATTAATTCACTTTTTAAAAAATAATTATTTTAAATTCTAATCAGGCACCAAATAGTAGCCATTAAAGGTAACCTCTAGATGTAAATAACAGCTTTCTGCAGGTATCATTGATCTTCCTGGTTTGAAAACAGCCATTATTATTATTACTTTACAGTGGCACAGAAATGACACATTTCACTTTTAAATTACTAAACCACTTTGTATTGAAGGAGACAGTATGGTCTGAGACAGGTAGAATCCTTCTCTTTCATAACAATGATTCCAGTTGCTTTTGTTTTGCTACATTAGCATCTTTTCTTTAAGGCTACCTGTTGTCGGCTGTCATTAAAATCACTATCTAGGCCAGGGAGAGCTGTTTTATCTGCAGGGCTGTGGCACGCCATTTTAATTAAAGCGTGTTGTCTCACTCCGGTAGAGGGAGGGGGGTCATAGTGACGTCCATAATTAAAAATTGATCTGGGGCACTGCAGGAATGATGAAATTCTAGGAGGAGGAAAGAGGAGGTGCTGTTGATCGAAATGCAAACTCAACATTTTGACAGTCTGCAGCTTTGGGTGCTATATAAGTGTATGGATTCCATTCCAGAAACAGTAAAAATCTGGATAATTAAAAAAAAAAAAAAAAAAAAAAAAATCAATGCATGTTTTATGCATTGTTTTTCACACATACACTATCATTCACAAGTTTGGGGGCTGTAAGATTTATTATTATTGTTATTATTATTATTATTATTATTATTATACTGAAAGAAGTCTTATGCTCACAGAGGCTGCTTTATTTGAACAAATATCACAGTAATATTGTGAAATATTAATTACAGGTTTAAATAACAATTTTCTGTTTGAATATATTTTAAAATGTAATTTATAGAAAATTGAATTTTCAGCATCATTACAGTCTTCGGTGTCACATGATCCTTCAGAAATCATTCTAATATGCTGATTTACTGCTCAAGAAAAAAATTCTTATTATTATCAGTGTTGAAAACAGCTGTGCTACTTAATATTTTTGTAGAAACCATGATACTCATTTTTTCATGATTCTTTAATGAATAGAATGTTCAAACAGTTCAAATGAACAACATTTATTATTTAATTTAATTTAATTGTATGGTATTTCCTGTAACTTTTGATCACTTTCATCCATCCTTACTGAATAAAATTGTTCATTTCTTTAAAGTAAAATGAACAAACAAACAAACAAAAAATCTTACTGACAAATGTAGGACTAGCTTGTAGCTGGTCAAGCTACAGTTTCAGAGTAGCTTCCCCAACACTGCGTGTCTAACACATTTGCAACCAGAAATGTTTCATGAAGCAAGTCTACTGACGCTATTTAAGAAATTAAGAAATGTGTTTAACATTAAAATGTATTGTTACATTTTTATTTTATTTTTTTTTTACTAACAACTGATTGTGAATATATCATGAACATTCCATTCGTCAGTTATGTTTTATATATTTAGTGATAATTGGGCTCATTCATGAAACTTTTGCAAATATATAAGTGAATTTGGAGGAAACCTTTCAGAAAACACTCCCGCAGATTCATAAACACTTTATAAACCTCAGATTTGATAGTTAAACATTTGGCTCTACTATTCTATGAATGAATGAATGAATGAATGATGAATATGTTAATGTGCACACTTCTAATTTTTTTTACAGTAAGCTAATAGCACTACCAGCAACAATGGCAATAGCATAATTGCATTACTAGATCACTGACAATTTGCTAATCTTGTATGCACAATTACAGTATTTGGACGGGGATTTGTAAACCAGCAGTAATCTAGATTACAGCCTGTAATCTACACTGATAACGGGCTTTCGTCACGACCAGGCAGTGGTTTCGCACTTCCATAGCAACATGAAGAGAACCTGGCATGTAAAAGTGAAGAAATGGTGCAGATAACGCAGACTTCACGCTCTTTACCACTGCAGGCCAGAGATGCCCTTGCTGGGAGTCGTTTAATCAGCTCATCAGTCATTCATGATGAATGGAACATTAGCCCTTCTCCGCTTCCCAGTTCACACATTAACCATCTGCTAATCAGGACTGATTGGGCTCAACTACTCTTAAGTTCATCCAGGGAAACATGACCGCAATGTATACGTTCCTCCTGAACGTACTCAGTCATTATCAGTATGTGGGCTGTGTTTGTTTGCATGTGCAATCTGGTTAAGATAGTTAAGAAGCCCAGAGGAAACATCCTATGCAGCATTCAGAACGTAACACATGCTGCAGCTCCGCTAGTTAACATTGGCTGTCAATTAACTGAATGAGTGAACAAAAATGGAAGGAAATTCATGCTTGTGCATAAACTGGAGAAGCTGTGTTAAGCCACTCTGGTAGTTTTTGTTGTCAATCAACAACAATTGCATGGTATGTCTTATGATTATAAAATAGTCTTAAGAAATTATTTTAAAAAAAATGTTTACAAATTAGTTTATAATTTAGTGAGTACATAATGTGTGTTTGTGTGTGTGTGTGTGTGTGTGTGTGTGTGTGTGTGTGTGTGTGTGTGAGAATCGCCCAACACACAGCAAAGTGCTTTAAAATCAGTTTTATGTCAGGTACGGCTCATTATGGTCTAGGATTCTGCCCAAAATAGTGCGGTAAGATGACATTTATGATGAAAGTTGTGTGTGTGCGTGTGTCTGTGCGTCTCTCTCTATAAACAATGAAGCTGTGAGTTTAGTTACTTCAAAAACATTGATTTTACTCTTCGTTGCTGAGAAATATAATGTAGCGATTCAGTATCAAACCTGTTTTATTGACAAAATCATAGTGTTGTGTGCATATAGAATGGTGATTAAACTACTTGTGCATTAAACAGTTTTATATAACAGTTCTTTCTGTTCCTCGAATCTGATTGGCTGATAAGAGTGCGATATTCAAGTGATATTGTAACTCCAACCGATTCACCATTTGTATCACTCTGCTTGCGGTATTTCTCACGGTGAGTGTCATGGCGGATGCCCAAATCCACTATAATTCTAAAAATAATGTTTTTGTGTCACGGAATGTAGTTTTAAAAGTTTTTATGCAAGAATGTAGTTGTTTAGACTTCAAATATGTGGTTTGTTAATAAAGATAACCTCTATTTGAAAATTTTGAGAAAGACGTGAGCTCCAGCGGTTCAGTGGCCTTTCAGCGCTCGTTACACCCGCCGAGAGCGCCTCACCACGGGCAGATCTTCTGGAATTTACCGCTGGCTCTGATGTCTCTATAGTGGTTAAACATGAGATATAATTTGTTTTGAGGAAATCAAACTGGTAGTCTTTGGTCTCACTAATTTATTATTTATTCCGGAGCAAATAGTTTTGGCAGAGGTCAAAATCTCATCACGTTATAATTTATGTAACTTCAATACTGTATATCAGAGTGCTGCCTTTGTACTTTTCACTGAATTGCATAGCAACTTTTATGATGCCTGTTGTTGTTGTTGTTTATTATTATTCAATAAATAATATTTATATAAATAATAATAGTATTTAGTATTGGGAAACACTGTTTTTACGAGTCAGCAGTAAAAAAAAATTAATTGAAAGAGACTGAAATGCTATTGTAAACAAGGAAGTTATTTTTACTTTTAACAACAGCTTGTAAGACGCAACCAACAAATGCACTGAGCAGCATTGTCATCGGAAATCACCCTTAGCAGATGAAAGGATTGTATGACAAAGATATCGCTTTCCTCAGCGGACATTCAAACTAATGTTTTATTGTGAATATGAGAATGAGCTGAAAAATTAATGCTGTATCAGATGCAGGTAATCACACTTGCTTAATAAATCCTCATAATCTGCTAATACACAGCTTATAATACAGTAATACAACAAGCTTTTAATGAAGAAACTCAATGTTCCTTCATTACTAGTTCTAAAGCGACATTTACAAATCAGTAACGGAGGCTTAGGTTCAGCTGTTAAACTGTCAATTTAAGATTTGAATCCGTGGCAGAAGGAAGTAGTTCTGCATAAAAGAGGGGTTTTAAAGACACTCCTTTGTTGTCTCTTATGTATTTACACATTCATGCTGTCAAACTGTTGTATAAATGCTATATGACACTCATAGCCATGAGACATGGCTGTATATCAGATATACAGCCATATCTCACGTATACTCATGTGATATTGCTCATTTAATGCATGCCTTTCCAGCCAGTCAGAATTGAGTATTCAGACAGACCATGGTATAAGTTTTAATATTCATACACCAGGTGCATGGTTTTTACACAGTCACAGTGGAGGTTATATCATAGGCTACTCATGTGATCAGTGCAGGTGTGCTCAATTATTTTGGAACAACCAGGACATCTGGGTCCAGTCAAATATCTGCATATGCTGGTTTTAGATTGTACATTTTAATTTCGATAATTCAGTCCCTGTGTTAATAATAATTGAGCTCATTTGGGGGAAAACACACTCCTGTTAATAGTGGGTTCATGAAAAATATACAATAAAATGCATATTACCTGAAGTACAAGTGGCCCTACAAAGAAATATATCCTTTTTTCCCACAGAAAAGAGCTTTTAGGTGGTACAATCACACAGCTATTGAACACAAGGGGGTATGAGACAGGCAGGTTGCACCAACCATCTGTCCCGCTGTTTGAATAACAAGCACATCCACCTTTTTCATCCAAAGGCACAATTTATATCGCCTCCTTTTAAAGCACACATGATCTGATCTAATTAAGATTTCAGGGAATCTCTGGATTTTGCTTTTGTCTGACTGTGAAGTGGATAATTGCTGTGTTTCTTTAAAAGCATCTGCTGGGAGCCCAGCAAAAATAAAACCCTGAATTTATCGCCACTGGTTTAATATTCATCAAGAAAGCAATTAGCAGATTGCTAAGAGTAAAACCTTACTGCCAGTTGTATTAGCAGAACACCCATCCATCCCTGTGTTGGGCGGTAACTAATTAAAAGTAGCAAAGCTACTTACTTCACTTCATTTTCAGTCACATGAAAGCACTGCCGCTCGGCTTTTTTTTTTTTTTTTTTTTTTTTAAAGTAGTAGCTTCAGTCTTGCCAGTAACAAGATGCTTTTTCCCACCCAACAATTAATATTTATAATAATTTATATTTTTATTTTCATTTTAGCTTAAACTTAAATGTATTTCCATCAGTTATTTGTCAAGGAATTTGTAATTTTCTTTAGAAAAGTTATTTTTGCAAAATTTATTTATTTATTTATTTACAACTTTCAATTTTTAAAGCATTTTTATCACACAATTTTGATACTTAATTCATTCAAAACACCCATTTAGTTGATGTAGCAATGTATTTGAAACCACTTTGCTTCTTTATGTAATTTAACAGATTTGTTTTCCCCTCACTAAAAATCAATCATCCATCCATCCATAGTGAAATAGTGTAGAAATAACTAATATTAAACATACCCACAACACTTATGCAACTGTGACCCTCACCACCTGTGAATTTCAAGACGTCATTCACTGTATTCGTCTGTCACACTGTATTTAGCCCTGTCCAGACAGGTTTTCCCTGAGGACTTTGGTAGTGTTTTTCAAAAAAATCCCATTTAATCCAGCCAGAAGTGAACATGTCTGGCTAACTCTTCTCATTCATTTTTAATATATTTTGACCTTTGTCAAGTGTGTAACTAAAGCTAAATTTAGCCTTTCACTAACTGGTTCACCTTCATTAGTTAGATATTAGATATTTTAACTTTTTTCTTTCTATGTTTAATTAATTGATGGATCTACTTCTGCTGGCATCTCATTAATAATTTTAAATTAATCCTATCCAAAGTTTGAAAAATTAATCCTATCCGAAGAGTGCTTTCAGTAGAATTTACAAGATGGAATGGAAACAGAAAAAAATAAATATATAAATATATATATATATATATATATATATATATATATATATATATATATATAGGCTGTTACACAACAAAGTGCTCAGCCTCTGATTTATGAGGAGCTGCTTTTAACCACTTTTACCATGCGCTACCAGGATAAGCTTATTTTCTGCAGCCGTACACAAGGCTTTCTTAAGGATTTTTATTTAAGGAACACAGCTGTGCTCTTTTCTTCCTCAAAATAAAACACTCAGAGAATAAAAGTATCACCCTCACAAGATGTGCTTTAAAGACAAAGCCAGGCACATATGCTGCTGCTCAGAGCATTCTTTTGCCACAATGAAAAATTGCAACTGAACTTAATTTGCACTCACTGATAGATGTGAACGCTTTCTTCCCAACAGACACCTCTATGAGCAAAGCCACTTAATAGTCCTTTCTAGGAGACCCTTTCAATGACAATTAAGGCACATTTTCATTATTCTTCCAGGAAGTTTAATTAATCTCCTGTACACATTAGGGCTGTACTCGCACAGAATGCTACGTTTTATTGAAAGATAGCATTGAATACGACTTGGATTACCTAGATAAGAGCCTACTTAAATGTGAATTCAGTATGTTTTTGTTTACATTTTGCAAAACCTCTACTTCAAACATTCAAACATTCCTGGATGTTGTACTGACACCTACTGCCCAGGATGAATATCTAATAAATATCTGTCTAATCAAAAATATC
This sequence comes from Tor tambroides, assembly GCA_021397915.2. Classification (NCBI taxonomy): domain Eukaryota; kingdom Metazoa; phylum Chordata; class Actinopteri; order Cypriniformes; family Cyprinidae; genus Tor; species Tor tambroides. The sequence continues at coordinate 31,643 of JAFVLL020012777.1, read as the reverse complement.
TATCATCCATCCATCATCAACTATCTGTCCGTTCATCCACCCATCCATCCATCCATCCATCATCTATTTGTCTGTCCGTTTGTCCATCCATCCGTCCACCTATCCATCATCTATATGTCCATCTGTCCATCCATCATCCATCCATCCATCATCTGTCTTGTCTGTCTGTCTATCCATCCATTCCTCCATCTATGTAATCAAAAATATCCATCCATCCATCATCTATCTGTACATCCATTCGTCCATCCATCCGTCCACTCATCCATCATCTATATGTCCATCTTTCCATCATCTATCTATCCATCTACCTGTCTGTCCATCCATCCATCCATCCATCCATCTTGTCTATCCATCATCTATCTGACCATCCATCCATCCATCCATCCATCCATCCATCTACTGTATGTGTCCATCTGTCCATCCATCATCTATCTGTCTGTCCGTTCGTCCATCCATCCGTCAACCCATCCATCATCTATGTTTCCATCCATCCATCCATCCATCTATCATCTATCTGTCCATCCATCCATCCATCCATCCATCCATCTGTCTGTATTTCTGCCCACCTATCATATATGTGTCCATCCATTCACTCATACATACATCCATCCATCTTGTCCATCCATCATCTATCTGTCCATCTGTCCATCCAACCATCCATCCATCTGTCTTTATGTCTGCCCATCTATCATCTGTGTCCATCCATCCACCCATACATCTATCCATCTTGTCCATTCATCATCTATCTGTCCATCCATCCATCCACCCATACATTCATCCATCTTGTCCAACCATCATCTATCTGTCCATCCATCCATCCATCCACCCATACATCCATCCATCTTGTCCAACCATCATCTATCTGTCCATCCATCCGTCTGTATGTCTGCCCATCTATCATCTATGTGTCCATTAATCCACCCATACATCTATCCATCTTGTCCATCCATCCATCCATCCATCCATCCAACCAACCATCCATCCTTCTGTCTGTATGTCTGCCCATCTACCATCTATATGTCCATCCATCCATCCATCCATCCATCCATCCATCCATCATGTCCATCCATCTATCCATCCATCCATCCATCCATCCATCCATCCATCCATCCATCCATCCTCCATCTATTATCTATCCTTCCTTTCTTCCATTCATCCGTCCATCCATCCATCCTTCCACCCATCCATCATCCATCTATCTGTCCATCTGTCCATCCATCCATCCATTCTTCCACCTATCTATGTAATCAAAAATATCCATCCATCCATCATCTATCTGTCCATTAGTCTGTCCGTCCGTCCGTCCATCCACCCATCCATCTATCTGTCTGTATGTCCATCCATCCCTCCTTCTCTCCATTGATCCATTCAACTCCAAGACTTTTAAAACTTGACACTACAACATTCAAAGTGTTTTTTTTTTTTTTTTTTTTTTGTTTTTTTTTTTTTTTTTTTTTTTTTTTTTTACATTCTACTTTCAGTTCATATTCAATTGCAGGAACTGAAATTTAAATTTTAAAAGCAACAATTCAGTTCAGTTAATAATGCACAATCTTGGTAAACACAGGTCTATTAATTTATACAATTAATTAAAGGCCTATAATTAAAAAATTAACACTGCAGTCATCAATGAAAATTCAGAGCAGCTTTATTTCATGCACTGATTTTCAAAAACAACCTGTTTAACCCGAAATATGTTTCTTCTCAGTTTTTCACTATATGAGCCACAAGAGAAATATTTAGGGAATAATTTAAGACAGTTATATACCGTTATCAGCATATGTTAAAGTAGATTCGTCTCTCGTTGTCTCAGAGAGAATATGCGCCGTTAATGCAGTGTTAGCCATCAGTTTTTTTTACTTTCACTTTCTCTATAGTGAATTGACTGACGTTCACCGGCATAACTCTTGTGCAAAGTTTGCGCGTTGCTTGCTTGAGTTGCTTGACCCCTTCCCCATAATATCAATTGTTTATAGGCCACATATTAGGCACTTTTTTAGGTTTCTGACACTGAGAGTTAAAAACAGGAAAATCATTTGGAAATCCTTGGGGGTGCTGTGCCGGGGCTAAGCAAGTTTCTGATGGGGCTATAGCCCCATCAAGCCCCACCCTAGCGCCGCCACTGCCCCTAACATGACATTAGTTTTAACAAAGAAATACATTATGATCTATGTGCATGCCCTATTAATGTCCTATTGGCACGCTTATTTAGTCAGAAAGAGCAACATTGTAGAGATTTGGTTAAAAGGTCACAAGAGAAAGGAAAAAGCTTAAGCAAAAGTGACTGGATGCCTGTTTTAGAATAAATCGCTGTGCTTTAATGCACATGAGGTTTGGCAAGCTGGACTTCTCCTTGGGATGACCCAGTTTCTAAGAGTTTTACACTAATTCACTCTTAAAGGGACAGTTCCCCCAAAAATTTAAATTCTGTTATCATTTACTCACCCTTATTTAAATTACGATTACACTGGCAGATGATTTGTAAATTAAAACATTGTGATGTTTGCAGCAGCTCCATATATATGGCCTTTCTCATGTAGTAAACTTGCTTGACATTACTCTATTGACATTTTATGTTAGCTTTGAGGAAAATTCTCCTCTTCAAAATTTTCATTGTAAGGAAAAGAGCAGCTTGGAACATACTTCTGAGATTTTTATTTATTTAATTTAATTTAATTTAATTTAATTTATTTTTTTGGGGGGTGAACTGTCCCTTCAATAATTTTAAGACTTTTTTTTTATTATTTATTTATTTTTTTTATCTGGACAGAGAGCTTATAATGTTAGGAATTACATTCCAAAGCATAGCTACCATTTTACTGATAATTAATTTATTATTTTCTTATCAAAATATCAATGATTCATACAGCACCAAGTATTTATTTTATTTTACTTTACTTTACCTTACCCTACCCCAGTAAATGTGTTAGCTTTTATGCCAATCCAGTTCACTGTATTTTGCCCAAGGTTGTGAGATGGATACTAATTCACAGTTGTCCACTTGGTGTGGATTCTAAACATTAGCAAAGACAAATTAGCCTGGTTTTTGCCCGCCTCTCCCAGCACAGATTTTGTTTTCACTCGTCCATGTCAAAAAAAATCATCTGTTACTGTGACCATAGAATCATCCTCTCTGATATTTCTGTCTTCTTTCATGAATGGGATTTCTGAGGCTCAAAAGAACAGTATGCACAAACACTTTGAATTTTGGATATCCCACAGCTTTAGAAAGTGCTCTGGGAATACATGGCCCATAAACAGTGCAACTTCTGACAGATGAAGCAAAGATTTTCTCTTTTATCATGACAAAGGCATCCTGCGGTGGAATACAGCGAAAGTTTCTCCTGTCATTTTTTTGTCATTCTGAAACCTGAAGCATAAGGCAGGTCCATGGAGATGAATGCCACTGATTGTTGCATTAAATAATACAGTAAATGAACAGCAGTAAACCGAAGCAATATTCAAAGCGAGTCCCAGCAATAAAATCAATGGAGATTGGTACTTAGCAACATGAACAACATATCGTTATAATAAACTTATATAGGAGGCTTGATACATTATTGAATATGCAATTGCACCACAAGAACCTTGCTACGTTAGCACAACCAAATGCACTGATATAAATGTAATTAGATTTTCAACTCGCAAAAGAATAAGGCATCTTACCTGTAGACCAAAGTGTCATCTACCGAGCTGTTGTACTGAATCTGATACATCCTGATTCCAGGGAAATGTTGTTGCGAAGGCCACCTGATGAGTGCAGAATTTGCCGTAAGCTCAGCAAGTACCACCTTCCTCTCCTGAGACCTGGTCTCATTGCTTACGGATGAAGTCGACTTTGCAGAGGTTAGAATATCAGATGGTCCTGGATCAGGTTCTCGGATTCGGTTAGTGCTGTTAGCTAAGTGCGGCAGTGGGTTGACCACCAACTCCACCGTGCCTGTAGACTCCCCAGCAGCATTAGACGCAATGCATGTGAAGACTCCAGTATCCTTCAATGAAGTGATGTTGATCTCCAAGCTCCCATTGCTAAAGCTTAAAGTACGGGAGGTGTTGGCGATTAGACGGCCCTCTGGGGAAATCCAGTGAACGTCTGGGTCTGGGTCCCCATTGGCCTTGCATTTCAGACTGGCGGGCTGGCCCTCCATGGCAAATGTTTTGGGAGATTTCCTTGTAATCACAGGGGGATCACAGATGAACTCCTCCTCTGGGATGGTCCAGAAGTACTTTGCCGTAAGGTCGGGAGGTGAGGCGCAAGTTTCCAGGTCATCCTCCCTCGTTAGCCTCCTTAGCCAGAGTAATTCACAGTTACAATGTAATGGGTTCCCTCCAAAACTTAAGACTAGGGAGGAAAGAGGTGACCCTTTTGACTTGGCATAAACTGGTATCCTAAGGAACAAGGGATCAGGGGGTATTTTCTTTAGCTTATTGGATGTCATATCCAAACGGGCTAGTTTGTGTAGGTTCGAAAAGACTCCTAGAGGGACGTGCTCTATGAGATTATGGTCCATGTTAAGGGTATTCACATTTGTGAGGCGTCCTATAGTCTCCCACGGGATGTCCACCAGGTTATTGTACGAGAGATCCAGGTCCTCGAGAGTCCCCAAAAATTCATCAAACGCATGTGGGGAGATGTTGTGCAGTTGATTGTTGGCAAGGATAAGGTGCCGAAGGTTGGTGAGTCCTCGGAAGTGGTCGTCCGTGATGACGCTCAGGCGGTTGCTGTCTAGGTGCAGCGCACGCAGCCGCTTAAGATCGGCAAAAGTGTAAGGCATAATCTGGCTGATGGTATTGCGGGACAGCGTCAGGTGCAGGAGACTGGTCATGTTTGCGAAGTCCCTCCTCCTTACCGCCGTGATGAAGTTCTCGGTGAGACGCAGCTCTACTGTACGCCGGTCAATGACTGTTGGCACAAAAAGCAGGCCAGTCTTGGCACAGAGGATGGCTAGAGATGGCGACAGGTTCTGGCACATGCAACGCTTGGGGCACAGCTGTCCCGACGCAGACACAGCCAGCACCAGCAGGGAGAAGATCAGCCACTCCATCTCTCGGGGGAACTGCAAACAAGCAAACACAGTATGCCAGTGTGATGACATGTAAATGCACTCGCCACTTGAACGTTCAAAGCCAATGACTTTGAAAAAAATGCACTGTCATGCTGTTGACAGTGGCCTAGAGTAAGGACAATAGTTTGTAAAGCATTTTTAAGTCACTCCTGGGCTCCGTATACAAATCCACTCTCAACCCTCATGTTCTGTTTGTGGTCTTTGAGATTCCAAGGTCCTTTTAATACCTTGAAAAATGCACCTAAAATTGAAGTATCTGGTTGATACTTCATGACTTTTTTCTGATCTTATGTGAACTGATTATAAACAAAATTTCAAGGTTCAGCTGTCCTGCATAGTAAATGTTATATAATTTGGGGTCTTAGAGACCCTGATATAAAACATTAATGCAATGATAAAAAAACAAACAAAAAAAAAAAAACATACATTTCGGTCACACTTTATTGTAAGGTCCAATTCTCGCTATTAACAAACCATTAACTACAACTTTTGCCTCAATAAACTCCTAATTTGCTGCTTATTAATAGAAAGTTAATTGTTAAATTTAGGTATTGGGTAAGATTAGGGATCTAAAATATGGTCATGCAGAGTAAGGCGTTACTATGTGCCTTATAAGTACTAATGCTGCCTTCACGTGCTATCGGAAATTTCCTATTTCCCACTAATGAAGTCGTAATTACGAGCTTGCCGCATTCAAGTGCTTACTTGTCGGAAAGAATTAAATGTAGCATCCCATTGGTTGACAAATAAACATTCACCATACTAGATAGCCAGCTGATAATTCTGGAATTTCAGTCAAATGCATGCTTATTTCACTGTTGAAGCATACAATATGCTTCAAATGATCGTTCATATAGCCTATAAATACACTACTTTAGCGACAAGACAAAGTGATGTAGGCTAGTTGTTGTGAGAATAGCACTGACAGCAGCAATGGTTGTCCCCTCCAACATGTTTAAATTTTATGGCCCGCCCAACTCGGAAACTATGGAACCAAAATTATTTCTCAAATTATTTTTATTAATTGTTTCTCAGCAGTAAATACGACTTGACAGGTGATCACATCTAATTTCCGATAAGGAAACTCGTAATTACGATAATTCCAATGTGAAGGGAGCGTTTTAAACAGCCAATAATAATAATTGCTAATAAGTAATAGTGTTAAGTAATAGTGGTAAGTTAATAGTGACATTTGGTCCCTATACTAAAGTGTAACCTACATTTATTACTTAGGTACTGTAAAGACCACACAGAGATACTCACTCTGGACTTTGACTAGGTCAGAGATTGATATTAAAAGAATATGATGGACATATAATAAGTGTTTTAACATTTTTTTTGTATCATTGTGTATCACAGCTTACTAGATACACTGATATCAAAAGTAAGAATCCTTGTACCATGGTAACAGTGGAATATGGCTTTTCCGTGTTATGGTTGCACAGTAATGTAGAATCAGCTCATTATAAATAAGTTTTTGTGGAGATGATGTAAGGTGGCAGAAATATGTAACCTCTTGAAACTGCATTAAATATACTAGTAGACACTGCAACAAAACAAATACTGCATGTTTTCCAAAATCAAACAAGTGTCCTCTGAGAAAAAAATAAATAAATAAATAAAAAAAGTACAAACAGTTCTCACATATTCAATTCCGTCTTCTCCTCTCAATCACAATAAAACCAATTTCCATATTACAGATAAGGTTTGTTCTAAAGTATCTGTCCATCATGAAATGAGTCCATCTCAGCAGGTTTTGAAATAGACATAAAATAGAGATTAATCTTTGTGTATATTAGGATGCCATGCAACAGGATTGAAAAAACAACATTATGGAAGCAAATCTGTCTTGCTTAATCAAAGCTGTGGAAAAGTCTTTGTTTTGCTGAGATGCAGCTGACAAACTCTTTAATAAATTTATAGCTTTTATTGTGTGGTTATGCTATGACATCGTAAAGCTGCCCCTCTGGTTGACAGTATTTATGATGTAATTTCTGCTCCTGCGGCCATTGGCTTTACAACATAACAATCTACGTGAGACTCATCATAGGCCATTAAATGTTTTTAGTGTGTGAATATGGAAAAAGGAATAATATGAAAAGTCATGCCACTGTCTGTAATAACATTTCGAAGAATGTGGTGTAATGACACCCATTTTTTTTTCTATTTATTTATTTATTTGGTATTTAGAAAGGAACAAAGACTGAATCCACTGTAACCATGGACTAGTAACTTGATTGCAGTTGCTTTGAGTGAGCCAAAGGATTTGCATTTCATCACAACACAGCCATGTAAAAAAGAAAACGTAATAAAATGGGGATAAATCAGACAAATATTCTCATGTGGCTAGTTTAAAGACTTCTCTGATCATCAAATTCATAGAAAGTTATCTCTGATGTATCAATCTGATTTGGCATCCAGTTAAAGGTGTTTTTTTTTTCTCTCTGCACCACTGGCGTCACCAAACAGCGTGCTGTTCTTTGTACTTTATTACGAAGTTATCTGTGTTTCATTGTTGATGATTTGACATGACTTTGGATTGTTTTGTTCTTCAAAGCTCATCTCGGAGTTGCTTTCATAGCAACAGGTATGTAAGCTCAAACCTGAGCAAAAGCAGCTTTATTTAACTATTTCTAATTTCAACAAGTTTCAATATCTGCTATTATAACAGTGTATAAAAACCACACTCTATATTACTGTATAGTGTTTGGGGGCTGATTGATTGATTGATTGATTGATTGATTGATTGATTGATTGATTGATTGATTGATTGATTGATTGATTGATTGATTGATTGATTGATTGATTGATTGATTCATTCATTCATTCATTCATTCATTCATTCACTTAGTAATACTGTTTTTTGTTGTTGTTGTTTTTTCAGAAAGACTGCATTAAATTTATCAAAAGGGACAATAAAGACAGTTTTAATGTTACAAAATATATCTATTTCAATTGCTGATGTTTTGATCTTTCAAAGAATCCTGAAGGGGAAAAAAATGTATCACAGTTTCCATAAAAATATCAGGCAGTACACCTGTTTTCAACATCGATAATAATAATAAATATTCCTTGAGCAGCAAATAAGAATAATAGTTTTCTGAAGGATCATGTGACACAGAAGACTGAATGATCCTGGAAATTCAGCTTCACATCACAGAAATAAACTACAATTTATAATATATTCAAAAACAAAACAGTTATTTTAAATTGTAATACTATTTCATAATATTACTTGTAAATTTGATCAAGTAAATAAGAGATCAAAACAATCTAATTGACCCCGAACTGGTAGTGTCTATAAATGCATATTATATTGTAAAGGCAATTAACATTGAATTATGTTGTATATTTGTCATGAATCTGCCAAACAAGAAGACCAGCCGCAACTCACTGTTAAAAAGAACATTTTCCGAAAGACCTACAAATAACAGACTCACAGTTGACTCTGCACACTAAACTAAGAAGAAAGTATTTAAACATCAAGAAATAACACATAAACTGAAGCTGATTCTTCAGTCACTGAATTAAGCTAACGCCACATCATATACAGTATATAGGCCTTTCGACTGGGAATTAGTGAAAGATTAGTTCATGGCAAAACTCAGATACAAACCTAAATACCCTTCAGAACAGTAGCCAATCCTTCTCCTGAAACCTCTCCATCTGTAAGAAGCTTACGTTTAAAGACTGACTGCTGGATAAAACTACCTGAAGTTGAAGGAGAGAGTGACACTCTTCCACTTTACTCTGGTGCTAGTGAGAGGCAGTAAGTGATTTCTGGAGTCTTTCTACCGTTTTGTGCCTCTGCGACTGACAGAATTCCTGGCCCGGAGAGCTCTGACGCAATGGAGATGGATTACCACGTCCATGTCTGCTTTCTACCAGAGTGCCCATGGGCCCTGTGAGGTAAAAGTGTGGTAAATTGATCTGAACTTCCTTTTCCTGGAAGGGATGAAAAAAAAAACCCTACCTCACAGATCCATTTTTTCGCAACCCAGGCTCAGGAAAATATGTGCCTCTATATACATTTCTGCAACACCGTAATTACGTACCTTACTGCACGTTTTGCAGCAGTTTCAAAAGGTAATGTCCAGAGAGTGGCGCTAAAACACACGTTAAATACGTGACCGTGGCACATTTTTATTACGTTGGTACAGGCACGTATTGCTGTGTTTTTTATTACGCTGCTTGAGGTACATATTGCGGCTGTTCAGAATTCAAATATCCGGGGAGTGTCGCTAAAGGTTAATGCTCTATCGTGTTGGAAATATCCCCTACATCAAACCCAACCCTAAACCTACCCGATAGTGTTAACAAATGCAAAAAGTGATCGCTCTTTTGTCAAACCATAGTTTCACTGGGTTCGACCGGAGCTTATCGTCACTCAAGTTCAACACCGCATCGCGTGAGCTACCAAGCAAACCTACTGAGTTAGAAAACTCATGCATATGAAGCTGTATATGTGACGACAACATTCAAAAGAATCAGTTTTCAAATTGTGCAGGATGTTAAAATTGTTATGAAGTCATAACATGATATTCTGCAAGTTGTGTGAAAATTTGACTTAATCAAAACTCTGTACCTGTATATCATACTTTGTGTGAAAAGGAATAAAAGTTGTCGAAGTTTTACAGCCTCTAGTGTTCATTTCAACTGAAAACTGCAGTGCTTCGTAAATATTGGTATGTAATTACGATGTTGCACAAATATATATAGAGGCATGTATTTCCAATGAGCCTAGGTTGTTTTTTGAAGAACTCCAACCAGCTGCTGTGTTATTTTGCTTGCTTGTTTTGTTTTTGTCCATCTATTCAAAGCGACTGCATATTAGTTGCAACTACTTTGCTGCAATGCATTGTTGTGCATCATCATGTGACTCAAACCCCTTTGTGCTTCAATCAATGTCATCCAGTGGAGAGCTCTAGAATCAAGCAATCACAGTAATCATATGCTGCCTTGGGACTTGAGACGTGACCCGCAGGGCGGATGTCATACTTGTCTGTCACTCACAGTATGCGCCGAATTACGAAGTGAATGAAAGCAACTGTTCTGAGCTGTTCAATTAAAAATTCACAATGGATTTAATTCGGCACAATGGAGGCCCAGTCGGGTGTCATCAAAGATGGAGACCCCTTTGGGGCGCACCAAATTGCCTTGAGAAACAGAGTAAAAAAAATAAATAAATAAAAATAAAATAAAAAATAAATAAACCTCAGAGACCAGTAGAGACACAAACCCCAAGCTTTTTACCCTGGATATCAACTGTCTCCAGCACTCATTCATCTCGGGTAAAATTATGCCCATTAGTTCATGTTGCTATGACAATCCAAAACAGAGAGTGCATTAATCACATCCCATTATCAGGGATTTTATCTTAACAGTGGGCCTGTGGTTTGCTTCTCAGTATTGAACACTGATCTGAATTATATCAACACAGTGACAATCCGCACAAACAGCGATTTTTCTGAGCCAAAACAGATGCTTCTAGTACATAACACACTCAATAACAGCGGTTAGCCACTTCTAGTCTTTCCAAGGCCTGCATATCCATTACAATTCCCCTAGTTATTGTAGGCCTCATTTGACTGCAGATGTTCCATGGTCCATGTAAATAAATAATTAAACCAAACCAGTATGTGAGATTTTCACTTAAAGGAATAATTCACCCCAAAAAATCCAAGACGTAGATGAGTTTGTTTCTCCATCAAAACAGATTTGGAGAAATGTAGCATTACATCACTTGCTCACCAGTGGATCCTCTGCAGTGAATGGGTGCCATCAGAATGAGAGTCCTAACAGCCGATAAAAACATCTCAAGTAATTCACACGACTTCAGTCAATCAATGAATGTCTTGTGAAGTGAAAAGCTGTTTGTTTCCAAGAAACAAATCCATCATTAAAGCCTTTTAACTTTAAACCATTGCTTCTGGCTAAAATATAAGTCCATAATGCATAATGCATTCCTCCAGTTAAAAAGTCCATCTCCAGTTGTCCTCTCACATCAAAATCAGCCAATATATTTGTTTAGAACTGTCTTGGACTGTTTCACTTGATCTGTGCATATTTCTCTCCTGATTCAGAAGAGATGACGTTTTCACGACAGAAAGCAATATTAAAAGAGAACTTGTATTTTGGCCAGAAGCAATTGTTTAGTTAAAAATACCTTAATGTTGGAATTGTTTCTTACAAATGTGTAGCTTTTCACTTCACGAGCTGTTAATTGATGGACTGGAGTCATGTGGATTACATGTGGATTATTATGATGTTTTTATCAGCTGTTTGGACTCTCATTCTGATGGCACCCATTCACTGCAGAGGATCCATTGATTAGCAATGATATAATGCTAAATTTCTCCAAATCTCTTCTGGTAAGAAACAAACACATCTACATCTTGGATGGCCTAACACTGAGTAAATTCTCAGTAAGTTTTCATTTTGGGGGGAACTATTACTTTAAATTGTTTAATTTTTACAAGTATAAAAGTTCAATGTAGTCTGAAGTACTACATATATATATATATATATATATATATATATATATATAAATGCTGTTTTAAGTTCTAATTGGACTATTGCACACACTGCAGTACTGTGGTTTTCTTCTCAGTGCTGAACAATGACAATGGGCATTTTTCTGAGCCAAAACAGATGATTTTGCAGATGTATTCAAATAACAGCAGTTAGCCGTTTCCGTATCTATCACAATCCTCCTGGTTACTGTAGGCCTCATTTGACTGCAGATGTTCCCTGGTCCATTTAACATGGCTTGAGTTTTCGAATGAAATGCAGCGGATTCATATATTCACAGTGTGAGGGTTTCCGCACTAAGAAAATGGAGACGTTTTAATCACAGACTGATGCAGGATGAGCTGTTAATTGTTTGTTTGGTGTTAACCCTCAGAGGGAGACGATGCCCTGAATATCCTTGGCACTGGAGCGGGAGTAACTTGTTTCAAATGTGATAATATTTTTGTTTTAGTGGTCTATAAATTCCTCAAAGACTTTTATTAAATGAGATGAAATGAGTCAATATCAGTTAACCTGTCTGATTTCACAGCTCCTTCATAGAACATTTTTCATTTGTTTCATTTGTGGTAATCGATAGCGTGAGCTCAAGGTGTATTTAACCATCGAAATGTATTTAATTAGTAATGACATATTTACAAATGGTTCATAAAACATTAAAGACCCCATTTATATGCAAATGCAATCCTAAACATTTAAAAGTAATTTAAAACGGTAATTAAAAAATGTATAGTGTGTTCTCCTTGATGAATCATTTTGCACTACACAGATTTTTGTCAAATCAGATGGTCTAAAATGAGAATGTCTTTCAATCAATCAATGCTCATGGTAGAGCATAGAATTAGACAAAAATATGTATTGTGCAACATCAGTTTAAATGTTTAGGATTTATAAATATACCAAAATATTAGGTATATATATATATATATATATATATATATATATATATATATATATAAACATTTTGAGATTTATTTATTCTATTTTATTATATATTTGTATATATAATTGCATGCATAATAATAAAACAAAGTCTTATTATTATTATTATTATTATTATTATAAAACTGTGGCTAGTTATAAAGCAGTTCTAATTGGATTATAGCAGATATTGCAAGTAGTGCACTGTAGGACACTGCTGTAACACTAAACTCTTCTGACATGTTGTTGCCAACACTTATATGCTCATATGCTAATGTCCACACACATAAGTACAGCTCTAACCAACTTTTTGTATACTTTGTGTTTGTTAAAGGTCACACTGCAGGACGCTGAATAAATGAACACGGAAGCAGGTGCACATAAACACTGCAATTCTGAATGGTAGGAGGTGGTGAAACGTAAACTCTTTTTAAATTGAAGCATCTTTACTTCCTGTTGGGATCCTGATTAGTAAAATTATGCTGAAAGCACCAAGAGATTGCCTGATTATCTTTTTTTTTTCCCCCCCACTAGACACCCTATTACTATAACTTTACATTTTTAGCCACTGAAACAAATCTATCAATGATTTGTAATTAATACTAGAAAAAAAAAGGTTACAATATTACAAGATAAACAAGATCCACTGTTATACTGAGAGACGTTAATTTTTAGACAATTATTTATTTTATTTTATTTTTTTTAATAAACTTATTTTATATTGTATACATTGTATATTATATATTTATTTTTGGAAACACCTTCTCTGAACAGGTATATTTAAGGTTTAATAATAATAATTATTATTACTAAAGTAACTGGTGATTTTTTTAAGTGCAGTCATTTGTAGATTGTTGCAAATATCTTATTTCTTTTCTGTTTCTGTATATTTGTGTATATCACAAGTTCTACATCTGACATGAAATTATATATTCAAAAGAAAATCAAATTTGAAAAGATAATTGCGTGTTTACAGGCAAAATCCATCATCTTTGCTGTCTGGCCAGTTAATAAAAATCTAAGAGAAATCTTTTGCTTTGATTCTAGGAATTAACATACCAGGTACAACCTATATAAAACTGTTGGCCATTGAATTATTTATCAAATATTGCAGTAATGGCATTTTTCTGAATGAAAGTTCATTAATTCAGAGATGTTAAAATCCACACAGCCATGGAAATGTAAAGCTGGGTCAAACAAGGAAACAAGGGAAAGTGGCAGTTTGGTTTGATGACCCAATGTGAATTACAGAGGGCATTCTTAAAAAGCTCTTTAATGCGCAAAGTGCTGCAGGAAGAGAAAACACACAAACAACAACACGTACAGAAACACATAATTGGCCGTGACCTTTGCGCGGGGCTCCCACAGAACTGGGCAGCTCTTCAAAAGAGCGGTTTCAAGGAGACAGGAAAAGCAGTGCCGTACTCTGGGAGACAAGCTTCTATTCAGCAACTCTGCATGCAGCTGTCCCTCTAGGTCACTTTCTTTGATGTGATAAGAACAATTATTTAAAGATATACACTGCCTTTTGAAGATAGCTTACAGTGTGCATTTGGAAATATTCCTGTTGCTTTTTTTCCTCAGTAACTGTACGATTCTGTAAGCGTCTGGGTTTGGGAATAGTTTGATCATATGGCGGAGATTGAGGGGATGCTGGGGGCGACATATGCAGCCCAAATGGAGAGAGCTAAAATTGTGATATTATTGTTTGAATACTACTACTACTACTACTACTACTACTACTAATAATAATAATAATCAGAACGAAAATATATGAACAAACAGGCAAATTGTGAATGTTTTCCCTTAAATAAATAAATAAATTTTATATTATTATTAGTAGTAGTAGTAGTAGTATTTAACCATCAATTAACTTTTTAGCCACTAAAACTAATCTATCAATGTTGTGTGATACAATACAAGAAAATAAGCAAATACACAAATACATAAAGAAACAAACAATAATACAATTATATATATTTTTTATAAATAATTAAAATAATTAAATATATATATATATATATATATATATATATATAATACTTTTTTTTTGCTCTTAAACACACAAGTGAAACTCCAAGTATTAACTATGTATTATTATCTGAAAAATAAATAAATAATAACAATAATAATAATAATAAATGATACTTTATATTTATTTATTTATTTATTTGTTTGTTTGTTTGCTTAATTATTATTACTATATTGTATTATAATATAATGAAACTCATCCTTTTGCAACTATCTACAAATGTAGATTCATTTATATACCTCGCTAAGTTTTAGCATTTAATTACTACTACTACTACTACTACTACTACTAATAATAATAATAAAATTATTGTTTCTGACCAATTTCTGATTTAATCTTTATTTTGCATATCTCCTGGACTGATTTGCCAATTTAAAGCACTGCCTGCAAGACTCTCTGAATAAGAGCTTGTACTAAATGTCCCAAATTGAAATTATTAAGCCATAATTAAGGCTTTCCTTAAAAAGTTCCAAATATGAGGCAGTTTTAATAAACATTCTAAAAGAAATCCATTAGTTTATTGTTATTCTTGTGTATAATGGCCTTCCCTGCAGAATGTTCATGTGACTGTATAGTGTTCTGTACTGTAGGTTTATTAGCAGCTGCTTTCATTGATTGCCAAACCTACTGCCTCAGGCCCTAACCATATATTCCCACATGTGTTAACTTGGCAAATATTTCCATAATCCAAGCTTTTTAATATGTAAGATTTTGCAAATTCCTTCCCAATGGCCTTGCGGAAATTCTAAATCACTTTTTGAAGACAAACTTACAAATGCAACTTGTTAATACAAATGGACTCGGCCTGCCTGAAATACGGTTGTTTTGGAGTGATATTCCACATCCTGTTTACTGCACATTTCATGTGCCCTCATTTTTTGTCATTGATGTTTAACTTGTTCCCTCAGCTCACTATTCTGAATAGCAAAATAAAGACAGAGGCCTATTTAGACTAGAAACAAACCTAAAACTGCCATAAAAACAAGATTAACAATTTGACATCATGAGCTGCAAACAAACCTCAGCAAAAATCATATTTAGAAAGGAAGTTTGTCTGTTTGCTGCAGCTGTCATATCTAATTCGGTCCTCTAGATCATTTTTTTGTTGAGATTATACAATTTCATGAGGGACTAACTTTCATTCTTTTCAACTAAACAATAAATGCTGTAACCATGTGCTCTGCAAATCCATCATTGTTAAATAAACCTGATACATAAAACATGAAACAGTGAAATAAAGCAGCTCTGATATGTTATATGAAGGTCAGACTTTTTTGTCACGCAATATATGCAGTATAATTGTTTCATTTGTGGAACAGTATGCGATTACAAATTATGTTAATGTATATTACTGCATTCTGACCATGGGCATGATGATGTATAGTGTTAGCACTGAAAACTAAACTGTTAGAGTCATGCATTCTCTCAGCCGTTAAACATGGAGGTCAAACTTCATTGCACAGACAAACACACAAATAAGATATTATCAGCTCTTGAGACAGTAATTCAACACTCCACAGCCCACGCTGATTTAAAGCCAAAGCACTTCCTCTTCCAGCGTACTAATCTTCCCCTAAACAACGGTTACCAAATCACTAATATTTACAGCCATGTAAACAGGGCATTACATCATGAGAAGAGACATGCAGCAATATCCAAAGAAGTTTAAAATGGAATAAAGTATGTCTTGTTACTATTAAAATTATATAACTCATTTTAGATATAACAAATTTTATATAATTTAAAAATGAATGAATGAAAAATCATGTGCCATTAGATGTTGACGAATACTATGAACTAATATTCAAAATAAAAAAGGTAAAACTGACTATTACAAACAACAACTACAATAATAATAAAAATAATAATAATAATAATAATAATAATAATAATAATAATAATAATAATAATAATAATATAAACGTCCGATCATTCATAATGACATCTTCTGATGCTGATAGTTTGGTATTCTTAAGGAAATAAAAATGTTTAAATATATAAATAAAACATAATTTGCTGTTAGATGTGAATGAATACTATGAACTAATATATTATTAATAATAACAATAATAATAAAAATTATTATTATTATTATTATCATCATCATCTCATGTCTATTATTATTAAGTCTTGCAAAGGGCACCAAGTGATGCAGGACTGGCACAGACACTGCCTAAAAAAGGTGTGCTATGCCCCTGAATAAACACCAACCCATTTATTCCATTAATGCCTTTCAAATGTACTTTCCGAACTGAAATGAGGTTTTTGTTGCACAGACACAACAGACTCATCTAAATATGTATGCCTGAATGGGATGTGTGTTTTAGCCACAGTGATTTATACTAATGCATCTGAATCAAAACCTATTGTCTATTCAAACTTCATTTCGAAATCACTGTCAAATGAGTTCAAGAGGTTTCGCGCAGTTAGAAAATCACTGCATGAAGTGCATCATTGTTATGATTGATCACTTATATAAGTGCGCTCAGACAACAAGCCTCTATACGGAATGATAATTATATCAACTCAATGGCTTCATCAAAAATGCTGAGATAATTTAATCTGACCCAGTTTGTGTGATTCATTTTTCTAGGTCTTGAACTCAAGATGTATTTTTCAAGTCAATAATCCGTCATAAGATGCTTAATCCTGCCCTACCAACATACTCAGCGTTCATTCGTCCTCTCGGTTTGTATAACTATTCATTACATGGTATTTTCATAGTTAGATTCAACATAAGGAAAACGTAACCAACAAATAAAAATTCTGTGCCCTTGAATGACTAAATTCTGCTGGGCGTTCTGCTGATGTTTGCCTTAATTAGTACAGTGCCGCACGGATACCCTAAAGAAAATAAACTTGGCCAAGGAGCGACTGGTTAGATTTATGCTCAGTTGTGAGATAACCTCTCTCAGTCAGTGAACATATAATATCAGTCAGCCTCTACAGCCTAAATGACCCTGAAACGCTCTGCCACCCACCCTCTCTGTCATCATCTACACTCTACCGTAGTGTCTGGACGAGCGCGTGAAGCTCCACTGCTGAATGAGGTCAGCCAGACAGATGTGGTCTTGACACATTACTGTTGGTTAGCATAGACAACCTTTCAGACCCCCACTGCTATTCATTCACTGCCCACACTGTGATAAAGCCCTAGTGGTTGGTTATATCAGCTATTGCTGCTCTTACTTGTCACACATTACGCTCCTATGTGTGTAAAACACAAAAATAAATAAATATAATAAAATAAAAACAGAGCAATGGAAAACAAAACAACACAATAATGCAAAGAACAAAAGAGAACAAAAAGCACAGTAAAGAACAGAACAAAACAAAACAAAACAAACAAAAAAAAAGCAAAGAACAAAAGGTTAAACAAAAACCGAACAATCAATCAATAAAAATACACACAGCACAGAAAAACAAAAACAGCAGGAAAAAAAAAAAAACATAAAAACAAAATGCAATATTAAGAACAAAACAAAGTAAAACAAATCAACCAAACAAAATAAAGCAGAATAAAGCAACATAAAAACTCAACACAATAATGCAAAGAACAAATCAAAGCAAAGCAAAACAAAACAAAAACAACATAAAAAACAGAACAAAAAGTTCAAAATACAAAACAGACAAAAGCAAAACACAACAATATAAAAACAAAAGACAAATTAAAGAAGAAAACAAAGCAAAACAAACTAACATAAAAACAACACAATAATGCAAAGAACAAAGCAAAGCAAAAAAGCCACATAAAAAACAGAGCAAAAAGCACAACAAAGTAAAATACAAAACAGAACAAAGCAAAGCAAAACAATATAAAAAACAAGACAATGCAAAGAACAAAGCAAATAACAAAAAGCAACATAAAAAACAGAACAAAAAGCACAACAGAGCAAAATACAAAACAGAAAAAAGCGAAGCACAACAATATAAAAACAAAAGACAATGTGAAGAACAAAAAGCAAAACAAAGCAACATAAAAATGAACAAAAAGCAAAATACAAAACAAAACAAAATGCCACATACAAATAAAAAACAGAACAAAAAGCACAATCAATTAAAACACAAAACATAAAGCAAAACAATATAAAAACAAAACACAATGCAAAGAACAAGGCAAATCAAAACAAAACCATACAAAACAAAAAACAAAGTAACATAAAAATGAACAAAACAAAGCAAAATACAAAACAGAACAAAGCAAAGCAAAACAACATAAAAACAAAACACAGTGCAAAGAACAAAGCAAATCAAAACAAAACAAAACAAAGCAACGTAAAAAAAAAAAAAAAACAGAACAAAGAGCATAACAAACCAAAATACAAAAAGAACAAAACAGAACAACAACGTAAAAAATAAACAAAACAAAGCAGCATAAAAATAACAGGAAAAAAAACAAATCAAAACAAAACAGATAAAAAGAATAAAGCAAATCAAAACAAAATAGAAGAGAACAAAAGACAACAAAAAATTAAAACTTCTAACAAACAATTAAAACTACAACTATGCTGGGATGCGTTTTCCGAACAACGATGTAACTCGCTGATTAACCACCATAGTACGATGCATCGTTTTGGAAACAAACTGTCTAGTCACGACTGTTTCCCGAACACGGTCGCATCTCCGTCGTTTGAACCACGTTAGTTCAACAACATAGGGCCATTGTTAATGACATCACATGCGTGTGGTGGAGGAATAACTTCAGCTATTTTACTGATTAGAGGTCTCTAAGATGCTGCTGTATTGAACGTGGCACCTACTGACTAATTTACTATTTTTGTTCCCTACAAAAATACAAATAAAAAACAGAACAAAAGCAAAGCGTGTTTTATTTGATGTTTGATTCACCGCGGGTTCCCTCTTATGTCATACTCCAGGGTTCCCGCAGGCATTTATGCACATGCGCACTTTTCAAAAACAGCGCTTACAATGGATGCACAAAAATACATAATTAAAATGCATTTTATATTTAGATAGAATGGAAGATACAGATAGTACTGCATGTTAGCTTCCTTGTTGTGCCCAAGAGCATATTTATTTAAGCCAATATATCTTACTAACAAGAAACTATGCTTCTAACCTCAGGTTGAGAGCTGTAGTTCCAACCACATAAGTTTGTGATGCTGATTGCGAACGTTCGTTTGAACTATGGTTTCGGGAAACACCGAATCGTTGAACTATGCTGATAACGACGGAACATGCGACCATAGTTGGCTAGCGATGCTTTTGGGAAACGCACCCCTGATTGTGTTTATATTATATAATTATATAATTTAATTATATATTATATATATATTTTTATGCAAAATTAACATATAATATGGGAAATATTAATAACCCACACTTCGATTGTCACTGTTATGTATTCCACCCCTTAAGGAATGAATGCACAAAACAATGCTGGGCACTGTACCAAAAAAGTACAGCACCATTACTCACAAAACATCATAAAGTTGCATCTCAATTTCTGTCCTATACAAGACCATTTAAGGACATGCAATCACAAGAAAATGCTTTAGATCCATGTAGGAACATTAACAGAATAACGTTTAAGCGCTATCATTCATCCAGTGCATTCAAAGCAACTGCATCAGCTTCATGTGTGTCTGTGGCATTTCAGTCATATCATTCCCAAAGAAAAATTATGTTTTTTGACTATTGATGTGACATTTAGAGTCAGCTGCCACTGAAATGCTTTGGACTGAGGCTATTACCCAGAGGGCCACAGCAGTCAACTCTGAAAGCATCATGTTTCTGGAGCTTTAAAGAACCCTTCACCTTGAATTAGGCCAGGTAGTGTATGCGCTAGACCGTGGCAGACCTGTTTTCCAGAAGGAACATGTATACTTCTTCTGTATTTCATTTTTCCCCTTAAGTTGACCTCTGACCATAGCTGTGACTTTGCTGGAGATTTTTCACGCACGATAGATGGCCAGCAACTGTGGTCTGTTGTTTTATTTTCTCATGAGACTATGACAACAACAACAGAAAATCTGTATGCCACTAAGTACTGAGTTATGACTAATGACTGTGGCAAAATAACAGTTAGAAACATCTGTAGGAGGATATTAAATAACAAAAATATGAAAATTAGCTAGTAGTTTGAATTGAATATAATACATGACTGTTCTATAACATACAAATATAAAAGATGGAAACCATTAAGTATAAGAATATGAGCTGAGGAGGATTTTTTATTATTAACTTACAGATTCCTATTTTAATGAAAAAGTAAACTCTAACAGCATATCTTTGTCTTTTTGTCCATTATATTTCCACTCAAAAACAACATTACACACCGCATGAAATCTAAATTGAATCATGTGTGGAGAGCTTGGTGTGCCTTACAACTTGATTATGTAAACACATCATATTCTGATGATTAGACAGTAGGAAGCAGTGTTTGACATTGACGTGTTTTGAACCACAGATCTGTCATTTTCAGATATGAAGTAATAAATGATGAGAAAAACATTCAGGTACATCCAGTACTGATTTGCTTTTTGATCTTTAGTACTGGCTATCTGCACTGTCACTTCGCAAGTAATGAAATCAGATCGGTTTGTTCAGACGGTGTAGTCAGTGTCCAGTACAGTACATGCTTTCCAGAGTAATGGCTGCTGCATTTTGCAATTTATGATATTTGTGTATGACGTTGCACCCATAAAGAACTACTTAATATCTGAGCTAAAAATCCAGACTGACCACAATGTCCAAAAACAAGGAGAGTATTAATCAGATTGCAGAATCTGATTCCAAATTATATACAGATGTTGTTTGCTAAACTCTGATTTAAAGTTTTGTTTTTTTTTTTAGGGTTTTTTTTAGGGTTTTTTTAATTATTATTATTACTTTTATTTATTTACACTAGCATTTAAAAATAAATAAATAAATAAATAAATAAATAAATAAATAAATGTTGGTGTGATTTTTAATTGTTTTTGAAAGAAAGTTAAACTGTAATATTCAGAAATATTATTACAATTTAAAATAACAGTTGTCTATTATATTATATTATTTTAAATATATTTATAGAAATATATTTTAAATGCCATTTATTCCTGTGCCTGTGATGGCAAAGCTGAATTTTCAGCATAATTACTCCAGTCTTCAGGGTCACATGATCCTTCAGAAATCATTTTAATATGCTGATTTGCTGCTCAAAAAACATTTCTTATTAGTGTCAAAAAAAGTTCAAAAGAACAACATTTATTTGACATAGAAGTCTTATATAGAAATCTAGCATTATAATTGTCACTTATTAATTCACTTTTGATCAATTTAATGACTGCTAAAAAAAAAAAAAAAAAAAAAATACCCCAAACTTTCTGCTGTTCATTCATACTATACAACTAAACTAATTTGAGTCAAATACGTCAAAAAGAAAGAGAGACAGGAAAAAAAAAATAAATAAATAAAAATCTCATTCTGTTGTTTGCCTGAATAAAACCTAAATGTCTCAAAGAATGTTCATAAAGATACCTCACTCTGAGTCTCATCAAGTTAGGGCATGACAGCTGCCAACATCAACATCTGTGCTGCTTTGTCATTTTAGGTGTGAAATTCCATATCTAGGACAATGTGGAATATTTCACCTAAAAATGAAAATACAGTCATGTCTTTCCAAACCCATATGACTTTCTTTCTTCCACAGACCACAAAAGAAAGAATGTCCAAGTTGCTAGTGGATGGCTACCAGGGACTATCAAAAATGACAAACGCACAATAAAAATCCCCACGATTCATGTGCTATATTTTAATGTCTTCTGTCGCCATCAGTGTTGTAGTTACATGTAACAACTTTACCTAATTTAATTATAAAATAAATGTAACTGTAATCCATTACAGTTACTGTACTGAGAAAAAAAAAGTGTAACTAAATTACAGTTACTTATGAAAATGTTAATGTTTATGTTAAATTACAGTTAAGCCGCTCTAAAATACAGTAAAACAGTGTCATAGCTATTAAACTATTTCTTGTTATGATTTTAAATCTGTATTTAAAAAGAGGTAAAACAGGAGGTGCTAAAGTCTGATTTTGTGGTGGCTGTGCTTTAAAATTAAATTATTATAATCTTAATTCAAGTGATGAATGATTTTGAAAGTCTGACAGTAATCAGTGTCGAGAACATTTGAGAACATTTATTACAAAAAGTAATCAAATGTAATCAGTTACAAGAATAAAGTAATTTAAATTGTTACACTACTTGTTACATTTTAAATAGGGTACCTTAACCTATTACATTTAAAAAGTAACCTTCCCAAAACTGGAGACCATTTGATGGCTTTGTTAGAGAAAAAGACTGAAAATTTAATTATTCACACTTATTAAGGAAAGTGCAGCTTTCAAATCTAATTTATATTGTTTATATTCAAATATAAGCGCAAAGGAAGATTTTTAAATATCGGCTGTTTTATTTCAGAAAGCTTAAAATATAGTGCATAAGAAATATAAACTGTTTTAAAGAGACACTACAGGTTTGAGATTTTTTAATGCTTTTGAAAGAAGTCTCTTATGCTCACCAATTATTCACAATTATTCCAAACCTTGGAACAGTAATGCATTTTTATTGTGCTTTTTGGTATTTGACAGTCTGTGGTCACCATTGACTTTCAATTTAAAGAGCAGTGCCAAATATCTCCTGTTGTTCAAGTACTACAGGCTTGTGAGCAAATGATAAGAGAATTTTGGGTGTGTTATTCCTTGAGCACCTCACTGCAGTGTGATTTGAAGTGTACCTCTATCTGAGAAGCGTAGAATGGCTGGAGAGGCTCATGAAGGCTCCACTGGCGGCGTTAGCACTGAGGATAGCTGTAGACTCGGGCTGCTACATGTGCACAGGCTGGCAGAGAGCAGAGACTCGAGGCATTGGCCCAGGAACATGAGAGTATCTGGCACTCAGAGCCACGACTGACAGCGCTGCAGATTTTGGAGCTCCATCCACCTGTGAAAGGAGAAAGGGAGGAGGGACATTTACACGAGACACAAAGCATGTCTGTCTGGATTTTTCGTCTCTCGGGACAAGAAGGCCAATGCATTTCCAGGACAAAAACAAGAGCTAGAGAGCGGATTTGCACCCCTTTTTTTCACATCACAAAACAAATGGAATGAGAAAGGAAATGGAATGCGGCAAGAGCGAGGACATTAATAACGACCCAGAAGTGTCACGCTGTTTGAACGTTCCTACCATCACTCTTGATAATAGCTGCCATACACAATATATTTAGCTGCACTCTCTTTGGAAACAAATTCTTGTTATTATTTCAAGTGTTTCTTTTACAGTTGTCTGCCTCTTGCATTGCTGGTGGTTATAGCTGTCCCACTGGACAGTTGGCACAATTACAGTTTGTTCTTTTTTATTCTCTAAATTCATGCCACTGCACAAACAAATGCTGCTTAAATCAGCACAGGGTTTTTCTGTCGATTGCACCATTTTAATTACTTCTTTCCGGATGAACATGCTGTAGGAGTTATGTAAACTGAGCTTGTGTTTGTTGAGCTTGCGTTTGAATCTCATGAAAACTCAAAAATATGAATGATATTTTAGGACCATTAAGATTTTTTGCTTTGCGACACTGTTTTTCATGACAATTCTTATTAAACATAATGGCAAAAATGTAACAGCATTTTCCAATGACAGTTTATAATTCGTGATTATTTGTCATGAAAATAATGTCACAATGCAAAACAGTTTATATTACAGTATTACATTAATGCAAAAATCAGAACAGATTTGGAGAAATTTAACATTAAATCACTTGCTCACCAATGGATCCTCTGCAGTGAATGGGTGCCGTCAGAATGAGAGTCCAAACAGCTGATAAAAACATCACAATAATCCACAAATAATCCACACCACTCCAGTCCATTAACTAATGTCTTGTGAAGTAAATATCTGTTTGTTTCCATCATGACATTAATTGACGGACTAGAGTTACTTTTGAATTATTGTAATGTTTTTATCCACTGTTTGGACTCCCATTCTGACGGCACCCATTCACTGCAGCAGAGGATCCATTAGTGAGCAAGTTATGTAAGTGCTAAGCAAGTGCTAACTTTCTCCAAATCAATTTTGATGAAAAAACAAACTCATCTACATACTGGATGGCCTGAGGGTGAGTTAATTTTCAGTCAATTTTCATTTCTGGGTGAACTATTCCTTTAACTTCCACTCCCCCATCACAACCTCACAACTTCCCAAGTTTCACGTTAAGCTGTCAAATGCTTCCAGATGGTTTTTAAAATGTGGAGTTTTGCCAAAATACTGTTTGGTCTGAAGGCAATGATAAATTATGAAAAATATAAAACAAAAACAAAAGGGCTATTGTGGCTGTTTGCTATTATGGCTTAAGGTTTGTCTTAATATATGCAATAAGATTTGGAGTCCCCCCCCCCCCCTCCCTCTCTCTCTCTCTCTCTCTCTCTCTCTCTCTCTCTCTCGTAATCTCTTGTTTTCCCACCCTGATGATCTCTCCACTCCACGAACTAGAACTTCTTAATTAGACATTTATGTCCCTTACTGGGAAGAAAGCCAAGTCACAAAACCCTCTTACTCAGATATTGTATGATTTTGTGCAGACACAATGGTGTGCACATTTTGTTCCTACTTCTATTACTGGGTGTTTCTTCAACTATGGCCACTTTTGGCCCTGTGGACAAAAATAATCTTAAAACAAATTTTCACACTCTCACTATCTTATTTACAATGTCCTCTAGACATACAGTCACAGGAGAATTGTCCTTTTTTTCTGAACATACAAATATAATTTCCACCATATATCAAATTATGTATTGTGTTTGATAACATTCTGTGATGGAAATGACATTAAACATTTTTTGGAATACAAATACCTGAAGAGTAGGCCATACTGTATGTTTAACTAAAGCAGATTTCATAGCATTTAATGGATTTTAAGTGCACTCTATAATTTTAGTTTGATTTGTGTTTATTTTCTTTCTATTTATGTTAATTATAAAATGTTTGTCGTGGAGGAAATTATGTCACAACTGTACAGTGACACATTGCTGCCATACATTTTTTTTCCCCACTCAATTATGTCGTAATAACAGTATGTTGTCATTCAAACAATATATTTTTGTCATTTAAATATATTGTTTAAATGGCAGTATGCTGTCATTTAAAAAATATATTTTCTCGTAATAATCATATTTATCTCTTTAAATCACATATTTTCTCAGAATTGTTATTTTCACATAATAGCATTATTACTAGAATATATATTGTTTTAACAAGAAAAAAAATGCTGTTTTACAACATAGCACCTCATTATTATAAAAAAAGGTGTTTTAACAAGAAAAAAATATTTTAACAGCATCTCATTATTATGAGAAAATATACTGAAAAAAAGTTTTAATGATGCTAAGTCATTAAAACAAAATATTTCCATCTAATAACAAGATACTGTCATATATATATATATATATATATATATATATATACATATACAGTGCCTTGCAGAAGTATTCAGACCCCTTCATTTTTTTCACGTTTTGTTATGTTGCAGCCTTATGTTAAACCGCTTTAAATTACTTTTTTTCCACAACAATTTACACTCCACACACCATAATGACAAAGCAAATAACATGTTTTTAACATCTTTGCAAATTTATTAAACATAAAAAAAAAACTTAAATGATTCCATTGCATAAGTATTCAAACCCTTATCTGGGACAGTTGAAATTTAGCTCTGGAGCATTCATATTGCTTGTAGATGTTACTACACTTTGAGTGAAGTTAACCTGTGTCAAATTCAATTGAATGGGTGTGAGGAGGCCAAAAGAACTGCTGAGGTCAAAAGAACTGCCTGTAGAGCTCAGAAACAGGTTTGCATCAAGCCACACATCTGGGGAAGAGTTCAGAAAAAAATCTGCTGCATTGAAGGTTCACAGAATCATGTAGCCTTCATTATCCATACTTGAAGACATTTGAAACAACTAGAACTCCTTTCTTCTTAGAGCTGGCTCTGGCCAAACTGAGCAATCAAGATGGAGAAGGGGCCTTGTTTAGACTGGTGAACAAGAAGTTGATGGTCACTCTAGCTGCGCTCCATGATCATATATGCAGATGGAGAACCTACAGAAGGATGATCACTGCAACACTCCACCAATCTGGCTTTATGTCAGTGTGGCTAGACTCACCTTCTCAGTGAAGACACACAAAAACCAACTTGGAATTTGCAAAAAAAAGCACCTAAAGGACCCTCAGACTCTGAGAAACAATTGTCTCTGGTTTGATGAACCTCAATTCCAAGCATAATGTTTGAAGGAAACCAGTCTCTGCTCATCACCTGCAGAGTACCATCCCAACAGTAAAGCGTGCTGGTAGCAGCTTCATGCTGTGGGGCTGTTTTTCAGAGCTTGAGAGTTGAACAGGTGAGGTAAAGAATGGCAGAAATTTACTAAATGATGATGTGCACAGCTTGTCGCATCACACCTAAAAAGACTTGAGGCTATAAAGGTGCTTCAGCTAAGTACTGAGTTAAGGGTTTGAATACTTATGCAATGTACTTATTTCAGATTTTGTATTTTTTATATATGTACAAAGTTGTGACAGTTCTGTTTTTGCTTTGCCATTATGGTGTATAGAGTGTAGATTGATGTGGAAAAACAAAGTAATTTCCTGCAGTTTATCATAAGGCTGCAACAAAACAAAACGTGAAAAAACTGAATGGGTTTGAATACTTTTGCAAGGCACTGTACATATATATATATATATATATATATATATATGCTTTTACCATTATAATGAGATATTAATTCATTACAGCAGCATATTTTGTATGTGATCTTACAGGTCTATATATTTAAAATGGTAAAAAGATACTCAAAAATTTTAATGTCACTTTCATATAGCAGAAATGGAAATCCTATTAACTTAGTTTCAATAAAAATGAACCAAAGAAATAAAATTACCTATATTTGATGAAACACACTATTGTGAATGTCTGTTTCACAGAATGCTGTTCCATTTTGTCTTTCCTGTTCTGGTTTCCCGTCATTAGTTAATTATCGTTTAGTTCATTCACCTGTGTTTGATTAATCATCTTGTTTGCTCCTTGGTTTCCTGTTCCTTTACAAGCATTCTGTTTTGTTATAGTCCTTGTTCAAGTCTTAAAGTTACGTTTATGTTGTAAACCCCGTATTTGTATCTATTTCTATTATTAAAATATTCTTATGATTTTGAACTCCTCGTCCTCCTGGTTCTTGGGAAGAGTTGACCGTGACAGAAGACTTGACCAAACTGAGACAGAAGGGCTGAGACTCGCCCCCGCAAGGATGTCCGGGGCTTCACAGCCTGCGACGCCCGCGGCGGCGCATGTGCTGCGCCGCCCGGCGGCGAAGATATGATTCCGCCTCTCGAGACGGCATGAGGATGCCGCCTGCAGTTGGGCGATTTATGATTTCGTCGCTTCCGGCGGGCGCAGTTGGATGGGGCCAGTTGTCGACACGGGCAAGGACAGAGCCGCCAGGGAGGAGGTTCAGGTACCAGTGGGAGTACTAATCATATATGAGGGAATGTCAGTTGCTGACTCCAGTGCCTGATCTCGACAGCACCCTCTCCTGTGCCCGCCTCGACAGCGCCCTCCTGTGCCCGTCCTCGCAAGCGCCTTCCTTGTGTTCCGCTGGTCCCGTCCATACGTTGCGAGAGCGCCTCTGGAGTGTCCGCGCTGTCCGAGCGCCCCAAGTGTCCGCGCGCTGTCCCAGCGCCCCCAGTGTCCGCTGTCCAAGCGCCCCCAAGTATCCGCGCTACCAGAGCGCTCTTGTAGTCCCGGGCTGGTTCCCGTCCCAGTTTCCCAGGCTCCCGCTGGTTCCGTCCAGCTCCGCGCCTCCCGAGCGCCCCCAAGTGATCGCGCTTCCAGAGCGCCCCCTAGAGTCTCTGCTGGTTCCGTCCAGCTCCGCGCCTCCCGAACGCCCCCAAGTGCCCGTGCCTCCAGAGCGCCCCCAAGTGCCCGCTCCTCCAGAACGCCCCCAAGAACTCACTCTTCCTATATGGCCCCTGGAGGGGAACTTTCCCAAAAGAATTTTGGGGGGGGGGGGGGCTATATACCCTCTATATATTTAAAATGGTAAAAAGATACTCAAAAATTTTAATGTCACTTTCATATAGCAGAAATGGAAATCCTATTAACTTAGTTTCAATAAAAATGAACCAAAGAAATAAAATTACCTATATTTGATGAAACACACTATTTGTAACGTGTCTGTTTCTGTTTAGTTCCTGTTGCCCTTATTTGGTTCTTCCTGTTCTGGTTTCCTGTCATTAGTTAATTATCGTTTAGTTCATTCACCTGTGTTTGATTAATCATCTTGTTTGCTCCTTGGTTTCCTGTTCCTTTACAAGCATTCTGTTTTGTTATAGTCCTTGTTCAAGTCTTAGTTACGTTTATGTTGTAAACCCCGTATTTGTATCTATTTCTATTATTAAAGTATTCTTATGATTTTGAACTCCTCGTCCTCCTGGTTCTTGGGTACAACTGACCGTGACACTATTCTGCTTCACCCATTTGAGAAATACACAATCATGTTGCATAATCTAAAACATATTCCATCATTGATCTTATGCACGCAAAAGATGTATATGCCACTTACAGGAGGAATATGTGCTGACTCCAAAGCTGATAGAGCAGAAGCTCAGCTTAACAATGCAATATCCTCTCATCACACCGGCTTTAGATTACAAAGCTCCCCCTCCCTCCATCGAGTATGACACAGGGCGCAGATTAGTGTGGAATACATGGTCGTTCTCTCCTCAGCGCATCATCAGAATGAGCCCAGCTGCCTGGGGAGAACAGGCATCTCTTTGTCAAGACTCTGACTCACTTTTGGCCTGTCCTCAGTGACTCTGTGTTATCCGCCCGTTCTGTTGAGCCCCAGCGTGAGGTTAAAAAGACAGAGAAGCAAAGAGCTGTGTCTAATATTCTCGTGTTGTGTCACGGTGCCGTCTGATCGTTCTATTACCAACCACAGCACTTACATATTACCGGCTGCCGCAGACTGCTGTTCTGAAGACAAAGGTCATTATTTCCTGTTAGTTCCTCTCTTTTGCTTTGAAGTGAAAGTTTCTTTTAAGTTTCTGCTGGTCGCACACTGTGAAGTTTTTGCCACAATTTGGCCAATTGTGACAAATTTCAGAATTACTTTCATCATAGAGCAAAAGCGACAGTCTTAAACAACACATGAGTGAGGATCACACACTACCACACTTTCAGGTCATTTAGAGCACAAGAAGTCGTGTAGAAATTCAAATTAAATCTGCAGAAGTTCTCTGACTTTCAGCAACTAATGTTGGCTCGTCCAGATTGTAAACTGGGGCAAAAATATTCCTAAATCTTCTTAAATTAAGTACTAACCAGAAAATATTTTGAAAATTCATTATAAAGCTGTTTTAAAAACAGTATTTTGCATTGTAGAATAACTGCAAATAATAAAATTCTTGCAATGTATTATAAAAAAAAAATAAAAAAAATAAAAAACATAAAAGTATAAAAATATATTTTATTTTGCTTGGAAAGACCCAAGACTTTTTCCCCCCTTATCTTTTCCAGGCAAAACATTACTAACATTTGTGTATGTCAATAAGGATGAGAAACTCATTGAAAAAACAATTTCAAATCTACCATCTTTTCTAGTAAGAGCTCAGTTTACATTTGTATTTACATTTATTCATTTCGCAGACACTTTTATCCAAAGCAACTTACAATTGAGGAATAGTTTTGCAGCCATGTTGTTTTAAAGCCAATTATCTGAGCCATAACTATCACTTGAATAATTACTACTGTAAGTAATTATATACTACAAGTAATTAAGATTAGTATGCATAGTCAATCAAGATCAATTCCTTGTAGACCTGATTAGCTAGATGGCCAGATGAACAGATTAAAAAGCTTAGACTGACTGACTGACTTATTGATTGATTGATTGATTGACTGATTGATTGATAAACAAAACAACAGACAGACAGATAGATCATCACTTCATCACTTCACAAGCTGTTATTTCTCTCACAAGAAAGTTTGTGCCTCAACCTTCCATGTGTGGATATCTTTGATTCTTGGAAGTCAGGTAACTGAGTGTATTTGATATTATTGATATTTTCAAAATGTCTTTTGCCAAGTTTGCAATAATTTGTAGAAGGATGAGATGCGTTTTACATGTATACGGTCAACAGTAATGAACTGAGAACTCACAACTTCGCACATATTGTTTAAAATGCCCTTAGAAGGTAACATGATCAGTAACATTTATGATTTACTTGTTTGTTTTTTTTGTTTTTTTTTTCCACTAATGTTAGCTTGCTGTATACAGTATATGTTTACATAACAAATGGGTCTTTATATTTGCACTCTTTCATCTTCGAAAGATGGCAGTTCTGGTTGAAGACGCTAAAATTACAGATAACACTCCTGTTGAGTTAAAATGATCACAAAATGTGTTAAGAAATAACATGGGTTTTGTTGTTTTAACACATCCATTTTAAAAGTGTAGATAGACAGACAAACAGACAGATCTATTGACAAACAGAAACAGTCAGCGGTGTCATGCACTTATTATTTTTGAGGGGGCACAGGTGGGTGGGGGTTGACACAGCAGTAGGCTTATGTTTTACTTAATTTTTCCTTTTTTAGGCTATTCGAAATATTGCCAGTAATTAAACTGTAAGTAAATGCATTTTGCACCTTTATGTATCATGTTAGTTAATCTATAACGGGCGATGGGCAAATTAGCCTAATGTTCAATTAGGGTCATTCTATGGAAATGTCCATTTTTCTGTCCCTAGCCTTTACAGAAATTTTACACTTGAAAAACACTTTAGGGTTATGATTTTAAAATGAAACAATATGTTATTTGAACAATTACACCTTCTTGAGCCATCAATGTGGCAATGTTTGTTTTTTAATTAATTATATAATTCCAAGCACCACAAATCTGCTTGTCCCCACAGCCATGTACAGAGGAAAAGTGCTTTATTTTGAGGTCGAAAACAGGTTTTTCTACCATTTAAAATACAATAATGTATTCATAACTATCAAATATATGATGTAAATGACAAAAAAAAAAAAAAAAAAAGTGAATA